>CM023458.1:65794611-65902194 GCA_013339765.2 Haemaphysalis longicornis | reverse complement strand
GCCGCACGCGTTCAACTGGATATTATGATGTCCGATTCACAACTGACAAACGTGCTTAGGTGTGTATCGGATATTTTATTTGTATTGCTGGGGAAATTCCACCGCCGCACCTGTACGGTGGGGCTATATGCTCACTTGTAAAAGGAACTACACGAGACCATATTACGAGCGAACCTGAGCAAAATGTTTCAAAACGGGAACCTAATATATGGGCGCACGTACATCAGCCAAATTTTCGCTTGAATACTCACAGCGAAATGGTGCGGACAATTTCGGTGAGACAAACGTCACAAACCACTAGCGGTTTGACGCGAGTACGTAAATTACTGCGACTGTTGAAATGAGCGGTTCGGCTCACAAAACGACTACGCAGCGCGACATGCGTCTATGGAAACTTCTGAAAACCGAAAAAGAGGAATTTCAGTACGCCTAGTGCGTCCATTGTTAGCAGCCTCCACCGCCTCTCCCTAAAACAACTGGAAGGGAGCACGCGCAATGAAGCCGCCACGCGTTCACAGGCCGCGTCAACAAAAATAACTGCGGCAGTCAACAAGTGCCGTAGGAGAAGAGCAACTGCGCCTGCGTTTCCCGCCGGGCCCTCACCCCCTCGTTTTCCCCTCTTCACCGTGACCCTTTTCAAGCGACCGCCGCGAAACGCTTGCAGCGCCAAACAGGGACCGGGAAAGGGGGGAGGTGCAGTTTTCGTTGTCTAATTTTGCCATCCTTGACAGTTAAGCTGCACAGCGGCACTGCTAATGTTTGCGACTCGTACACGCGCGTCCAAACTCGAGCTCGTGATAAAACTTGTTGGCACTACTGTACTCGCGAGTGCACATACTCAAGAGCGCAAGCGCTCGCAAAACCAGTATTGATGAGTATTGTACTCATGAGTACTGTGTACTCACGAGTACTGTGTACTCACGAGTACTGTGTACTCATGAGTACTGTGTACTCATGAGTACTGTGTACTCATGAGTACTCATACTCATTAGTACTCAAACTCATGAGTACTCATACTCATGAATACTGTACTCATGAGTACTCATACTCATGAGTAGTGTACTCATGAGTACTGTACTCACGAGTAGTGGACTTACCCCTGTACTCACTCGTCATCATACTCACTTTTTTTTTTCTGGGTGTGTGTACTCACTCATCATCGTACTCACTCGTGAGTTTGAGTACAAATGAGTACAAATGAGTGTACTCACGAGTGAGTACGCCGACCTATGCATATGACTTAAGCGATACGGTAACGTTTACCTAAGCTGTGACCACCGCATTGCACTTGTTACAAGCGCTTTCGTCGTTCCGTAGCATTTATGGTCATAATAATTTGTTATATTTCTTTACAAGAATAAATGATACAAAAAAACGACTCAAGTAAGTACACTGCGTAAGATTCAAAGCCGTCTATATAGAACATGTTGGTACACCAAACACATTTCCCGAAAAAAGACAAAATGAACGATCTAAGAGAGAAATTACCATCGTTAAATAGGGCAAGATGAGGTCATAAAAGGGAGTTCTCGGCAGCAGATGGCCTGGATCCTATGCGCAACACCCGGTTTCCCGTTTTGCTTCTCATGCTAAAACACCGGGCCACTGGGCAAATTGAATTGTCCAATAACTCACAAGTCGATGATGGCAATGGCCACAATCACTACCGCTCGAACCGCTATGTTCATAGCTTAGATTGGGCTTAACGCTTCTATAATAGCGTGATCGGGAAAGTGATAGTCGTTCTTCTTGTTTGGTGATTTTTTATGACGAAATGTTATCTCGTCGATACTATGATAATCGTGTGTTCAAATTGTTCATGTCTCATTGAACGAAACTTTTCAAAAGCCATACAGCAGTCATAAATTTCAACTAAGCTATTTAACTATTCGAGAAATGTTATAAACCATGTTATCTGGACTGCGGAAAATATTTAGGAGGAAATTTGTTCAGAGAACAATTATGTTTGCATGTTAAAAGCGGGGCGGGTGCAACCTTAGGCATCCTTCTTCATCTAGGAGGGCTGATAAAGCTGTAGTTATCGCCAGCACAACGCCGCACAGCATGATTTGCTCGCCCGCAAGAAATGTGTTTTCAGTTTCTGCTCTGACATTGGCGCGCTTTTTCTCATGCGTAACACTCGAAATAGTCGCTGCAGGAATTGAACACGCATAAGTGGGAGGGAATCGTCCTTAAAGAAATCACGTTTCCTAGCTTATCTGCGGGTCGCAGGAAATGAATCAGCTTTTCATTCGCACCACGAAAAGCACCCTCCTTGCCCTCTTTGCAAGTCGCCGACTTCGGGTTTTCCAGAAAAAAAAACAGTACGCAAAAACGTAAAAAAAAAGAAACATCTGGGCCAGTCATGCCAGTATTCATTCCGTACTGATATCACACATTCTTGGCCACGATCTTCGGTCGTATCGGGGAACGCTCGTGTCATCGCACAACCCAAGCATGCCGTCATCGGAGCTATATTTCCTTTCGTGCGGCGGAATAAAGCGTGCTTCGGTGTCCTGGTTGTTTTTAGAGTGCTAGATTGCTGCTACCTGACGCAGCTTTTTCGCGGCGATATGTTATGCCATCTATGAAGCGAAAAAGTGGGAATCTCAGTTGGCGCCGAACTGCTGAACCCTCTAAAACATTGCCCTCCCGCCGCGGTGCTGCGTTGTGATCTACTCCCCTAGCCTATCAGTGAAGGGGCCACACCTCATTTCCAAATAATGCCTCATTGTTCCACAATACGTACGCGTGCCCTGGCGCGTTTGTAAACTTTTGACGGTACCAAAATTGACGGCGGGCGGGCAGCCTCTCTGCTGCCCAGAGAGGTTGCCTTCCCACCACATTCCACTAAATCCACCATTTTTAACGGATGATCCCGTGATTCCTCTGCAACGCACTTTAAGTTCCTTAGTTAAATCAAGCTTTGACACCTAATTTCCTATCTCGCGTGGTTTTTTAGACGTAACGTCATGCCATGCACAAATTAACCTGGACTTCTACATGAGCCATCCTCGCCGTCTTTTACTGATTCTAATTTTGTTTTTGTTGAGTGATTTTGGGGTTTACACCTTCCTCCATCGTACATAACCACTGTTTGGTTCTCTTTGCCCTAGTTGGCCTTGCGCCATAAACATCCAACCATAATCAACATCAAGAAAAAGGGCCGGTGGCCTAGAGGACGGCGAGTAGTTGTGTCTGCACTGCTTTTTGTATATACTGGCTTATTCCAGCAGAATAACTGGGAGTTAAAGAGTTATTGTTGATGATGTCCCTCAAGACTTTCACAAGTGGAAGGGATGCATTGAATTTAACAACGCGTTGAAAACTTTACATAGTGTTAAGAGTATTAAGCACCATGCGTATAGAAACCCTACAAAATAAACCATATCATTTTGCCTGATATTATATGTTCTAACTTATTCTAAATGCAAAAAAATTGGTGGAGATGGGCCGTTTCTAACGCGAACTGATAGTATATATGGACAACTTCACGTTAGTTTCAGGGATATAATTGCAAGAGAACCTGATGGGCTGTGGAATTACAGGCTATGCATGATATTTGGTGGTGATACCAGGCCAGTGGCAAAAATACCTTGAGACGCAAGGTAGAGAGCCATAACCAAAAATTGGAAATCAGTTTTGTAGCCCCGGAACCGGTTCGGAGCGGTTTCTTCAATTCCTTCGTCTGGGTTCAGTTCCAAAATGGAGCAAAAATACGGTTTCGGTTTGGCAGTTCTGGGCAAAAATTCGAGTTCGGTTCCGGTTTTCGGTTTGGTTCCAGTTCCGGATTGACACCCTGGGGATGACAGATATCGAAGTCTGAGTCCCCGTGGTTTCAGCGAGTGAACAGAGCCGTTGTCTGGTATATACTCTGTATTTCAAAAGCAATAAAGCCTTACTTTGGATAGCCGGAGTTTGTCTACCTCGTGTGAGTACCCGAACCTGGCGGTGAGTCTGCGGATCCCGCTGGGGCAAGAGTACGGTGGGTAACATAAGCCAGCCGGGGTCGTCTTTATTCCGTGCGTTAGCCCACAACGTGACACTACCGTGCGTATACAAACAGCTACGTCGGTTCTAATGCTTGACGCAAAAACCACATTGTGGAATGGCAAGATTGGAATTTCTTACTGTTTGAGCTGGCTACAAAATTTTAAATGCCTCTTTTCATCTTACGCACATTTAAAAGCAGTTTAAGTTTAGGAGAACCACCAAGGACAAGAGGCGATTTGTGTCTCTAAAGGAGGAGGCTGGAGACAGCTGGTAATGGCAAAGTTACGATGGTCTTTGTAGGAACTTGAGGGACACCAAGGGCTGCTTGCGGAGATTACTCTGAGAGCGGCGTGCAACTCTGGTAGTCATATCGACAGCGTCAAAGAATTTCCCATGCAAATAATATGGGGCATTTGTGTGCCTTACACCATCCACTCGTCCGCAGCACACGACGTTAGGTTTGACGCGCTGGCTGGAACATCAAAATGAGGTGCAGCCATGACCAGGGTGTCGAACCGGAACCGGAACCGAACCGAAAACCGGAACCGAACCCGAATTTTTGCCCGGAACCGGAACTGAACCGGAACCGTATTTTTTCCGCCATTTTGGAACTGAACCCGAACCGGAACGAATTGAAGGAACCGTTCCGAACCGGTTCCGGGGCTCAAAACTATAATTTCTAGTTTTCCATCCCGGTACCCTACCTTGCATCCGAAGATATTTTTACCATTCGCCAGACGGCACCACGCAATATTTTGCATAGTCTGCAGTTCCCAAGGCCCATAAGGTTCTCATCTTATTATTACCCTAAATTTAATGTAAAGTCCGTATACACTATTAGTTTGCTTTAGGTATTGCCCATCTCCCCAAATTATCTTTTTGCATTTACAATAACCTAAGTTAGAACGCACATTCCGTGGCAACATATCATGGGGTATTCTTTATGGTTTATATCTGCAGTGTGTTTAAAATCGTGTGAAGTTTTCATGTTGTTAATTCGAATGCATCCGTGTCCGCTTGGGAAGGCCTTCAGGGACACCATCAACAATGAATCAGAATCTTCCACTTATTTTAGTTTGAGTGGGCACTTATATAAAAACAGCACTGAGACACAAACACTCACAGTTCTCTACGTCACCATCACTTTTTCTTGTACAGTGCCGTTGTGTCCTTTGGTTACTGCCCTAGGAGAACATGAGAATTGAGAAAAAAAAAATTGGGGCCTCATTTTCACTTTTAAAGTAAATGCGATAGCACTTCGATGCATGGATTTAAGTCGATTAACGCGGATTATCGGGTAGACTAGGGTGGTTTAGTGAGATGAGTGAATGAACTAATGTGAATTAGTGGGACTGCGGTGTTGATTAATACGGATTAGAGGAATTAGCGGGTCAGTTAAGGCGGATTAGAGGGTTGGACCAAACATGATAGATTTGGGGTCCTTGGGATTTGTAAATTTTGTAGCGTTCTCTTTCTCGACCAATCAGGAAATTTAGTTACGCACAAAATAGCCGGAAAGTTATGTGTCGACCACCTGAATGCTATAAAAGGCCTTTTTTATGCACGTATTACGCTCTTATGTTATTTCTCGCGTAAGATTTACATCTCGCAATGAAGTAAAAAACAAATTGCCTAATGCATGTCTTATATTCACCAAAAGGTTCTCAAAATGTGTATATATATGAGGTAAGACTAGGAAGCAACTAAACTGAAAGAAAAAAAAGGAATGATCAACTGGTTTGATGCGAAAGACACCCGATAGCATTCTCCGATACCTTATCTTTCTTCGTGCTACCGTTCTGCAGCCTTCCACAGGTGTAGCATCTCAACACCCGAACACAGCCCCTTCCAAGCTGAGGAAGAGGCGATAGCACGTGCGCTTAGCCAAACGGCCGCCAAAAGTCTAATAACAGACTCTTATCAGGCGTGGCGCAACTTTGCCAACAGTCTATTGCATGTTACAACACTTCGAATGAACAAGTAGAGACCACCAACGAGACAAGCCAGGATTGTATGGGCACCAGCTCATACTGGAATCGCCGGAAGACAAGATCACCAACCTCGTGGGGCTGGACATTTGACCCGCTTAGCCAGCGCTGATGAAGCCGAGCCCGAGCGCATGCATCCTGTATACATTCCAGGAAATTAATTAGCACTATAGGCTCTCCCGTAGAACGTATTCCTTCCCGCACAAATCGCTAGCGAATAACCAGGAAAGATTATTCCGAAACACAATTCCTCCATTTGGACTGCGGATTAACACCTTCGAACACATCACCAGTCTTCACCTCTTTGACGGGACACAATTCTCTCCATTTCGTCGCTTCTGTGGGGAGCCTGGGAACCTCATGCACACAGTAGGCGGATGCGATAAGTCCACCCTATATCCACCCAACCTACACGATTCCATATATACAGATTTGGGAGAAAGCCTTGGCCAGCTCCGGCCTGGAAGATCAGTTTCTCTTGATGGAAACGACTGTCGACTCTACCCCTTGAATGAGGACGCCTCTCTGAAACTTTTCCTCGATTTATTTGAAGTTCATTTTCCCTCTCTCTACGAGGGATAATTACTGCTACTTGTGACTTCATTCAGCTATTATCTTTCGTAGAGCCCAACCGCTCACCTGTCGCTGAAGTGCCATTTAGCAAGTTCCTATCTCCGGTGGTTCCCTATCCGGTGCCGTCCTGCACACAGCGTCCAATGAGTCATTGAAGCCGTTCTTTCTTTCTAACTGGTACGTTAGCATATGAAAATGAGCAGAAGGAAATCGCTTTAAACGCCACCAGCCACGCTTGACAGTCGGAGGTTGACGCCGACGCGGGACTGTTTTCTACTTCTAGCAGTGCTAATGATTTCGTGTTAAAGCTAAAGCGCCGTTGAAAGAAGGGCAGCAGACCAATCAATTTATTTAAATGCAAACTTATTTGCCTCATTGTGCGAAAACAGGGGTGCATGCGCGCGTGCGTGCCTAGACATTTGGTGGAACCAAAAAAGATGTTGGGCGCTCAGGCTCTCCTGCGCGCCAAAAAGACTTCCCGCTCGAGAGTAAGCTACCTGCCTGCCTGGCTGCCGGCCAGGCAGGCGATTCCTGCGAGGATGCGTGATTTCCGGACGAGGGGCGGCCCGCCACGAGACGCCCGGGCGGAGGGTGGAGGAGGCGGAGACGCAAAATACTGTACCATGGCGACACTCCAGGGTACTAAAAAAATTCTGCAGAAATTCAAACAATTATCTACTAATGCGTAGCATTCCTATGCCGCTTGTCCTCAGTGTGAGTTTCTACAGCCAATTTTTTGGTTTTTATAAATCCTGTCCGACCAATTATCGCAATTGACGCTGCTATAATTACAAATGAAATATTCGCGAAATCTCTATTATTGTAGAAATGCAGGCAGTTATACGGTTTCCGATTTTCCTTAATTGCTTAATATTTTTCTTATTTTATAGTTTTTCAAAATTTCGTTCGACCAATTATTTCCATTGGCGCTATTATAACGATTACATTTGTAACTCGCGAAATCTGCCTTATTGTGGATATGCAGGGTGTTACACGGTTCGCCAGTTTCCGCAATTATTTTAGATTTTTTTTTATTTTTTACGTTTATAAATTTTGTTCGACTAATTATCTCCATTTACCCTATATAACGATTACAGGTGGAAATTTCCCGAAATCCTCATTATTGTGGAAATGCAGGGTGTCACACGGTTTGCCAGTTTCGGTTATTACTTTTTTTTTTTTTTAGTTTTTCAGAAATTTTGTGCGACCAGTTATCTCCATTTACGCTATTATAGCGATTACAGGTGGAACTCCCGCGAAATCGGTATTTTTGTGGAAATGAAGGGGTTACACGGTTCTTGCTGTGGGCAAAGAATGGTACGCATTAAAACGATTGTGGACGGACGGGTCGTCTGCTTAGTAGGACGGGGCAATAGGCAGTCTGAAGGAAGGCTGCCCATTACCAGAAGATTCTGGCGAAGATGCACCGAGGGGGAGGCGTCGGAGGCACCCGTGTGCTGCCCACTGGTCAGGAGGCTACCTGTTTGCCTTCCAGAAGACTGTGGCGAGAACGCATTATTTGGAGACGATGTGCGGCCCGTCACTTGTCGGCGAAGGGAGTGGATCACATGGCTTCACAGCGGCTACGTAGAGCCATGCGTTAGAGCGCAGCCCTTAAGCACCCGCTCCTGTGGTTTCGCGTAGTCCCTCAGCGTTGGACTCGTTCTAACCGAGAGAACGAAGACGCCACTAAAGATAGAGCTGGCAGGAAAAGGGAGGTTCCAAGTATGACGAAAGTGTAATGGGGAGGGTGTAATTCCGTGACCGTGCGAGACGTGCTTCACAGTGGCGACGCCTTACGAGATGACGACAGAGTATGCCGCGCGCCGCGTGGCCTCCGCGATCGGCTACGGGCGGAGCAACGGCGCGCCGCAGGCAGCAAATCGCGGAGGCCACGGGCACCATCGTGCATTAATTAGCTGATGACGCAATCATTTTCTGAGGCACATCATCTATGAGTCGTCGCCGAGAAGACTACAGTTCGCGCTGCACTCAAATTTCGCATTAGCGAGTGTCGTAATCGTCCGTCATTTTCTTCCACAAGAAAACAACTGCGGGGTATAAAACTGCAGTGTTATGATCCAAGAATAAATTAAATTAAATTATAAAAATGAAAGAAACTAAATCAATAAAAATAAACTTGCGGCCATAAAAAGCAGGGCTTTCAAATTCATACAAATACGCAGTCTTATGTGTCCGAGCGAATTTTTCATTTCGCTTCAGTTAATGTTGTAATCCTGGACCTACTATAGAAAACATTTTGCAGTAAATTTACAGTTAAAGGAACTCTTCGACACTTTAGATCAACGCTCTCACTCTTATCTTCGCATCTGGAAGCACTGCAAAAGTTATAGCTATTGCCAGCACAGAGGAGCAGTGCGGGATTTGCTCGTCCCAGCAGATACGCCTTCCGTTTCTGCTTCGCTGTTGTGGTTTCATTTTAATGTCGCAACTTAAGGAAAGCCGGCAAATAGCCGCTACATCGCTGTAATGACGTCATTCCAGCGGTAGAAGAACGCCAAGACTGGGGAGGAGAGAAAAATATTTTAAGCAAGTTTGTAAGTTATCTGATGGGGACAGAGCAGTACTTTTTGTCTGAGGGACTTTCTGACTCCCTGATCTAAGTACTGGATGTGTTGGTTGACTACTTTCTGCAAGCATTCAAGATTTCGAACAAAGTAGAAAAAGTTTTGCAGGGTTGCTTATTTGTGGCCAAAACAAAACATTTGCACAAAAAAACCTACATTATGGCTTCGTTTTTGACAAGGAAGCCTGACAAGGAAACGAAAACCGAGGAGGGGGGAAGGAGGAGGAGGAGGAGGACGAAAACGTTTATTCAGAAAAATGGAGAGGGGAAGGGGAGAGAAAGAGTTAGGAGCGGTCGGTGGCCATCCTATTCCGGTAGCCGCGCAGGGTCGCCGCCGCCTTCGCCCGAGAACACAAAAAAAAATTAACAGAAAAAAACACGCCTGCGTTTTTATTTCTCCGAACCCTTTCGAACCCGTTTGAACCCGGTTCGAACCGGTTCGAACCGGAACGGAATGGTGCGCTGGAACTGAACCCGAACCGAACCCGAAAGGCTTGAACCCGAACCCGAACCGAACCCGAAAAAGTCCCGGTTCGACACCCTGGCCATGACCTTCCAACAATTTTAAGAGCATTGTGGGAACAGCTAATACAGAAGAATATGCTGTTGGGCAGGTTGGTACTCTGCTATAGAACACATGGCCACACGAAGGTTGAAGTAAACGTTTAGTTAGCGCTTGTCCCATTTCCTTTTAAAAAGTCTTTCTCAACCCTTATCCGGTAATGTGCACCACAGAACCGCTTAATAGGATGTACGTGAGAGAACAGTCTCGGCATCCTGCTCTTATACCCTGTTCTTGGTTAGCGCTAAAGTGTAGCACAAACGTTAAGCTTGAAAGTGGGGACAGTTAATAGCACTCTTAAAAAAGGTTGTAGCATTCACTAACGGAACACTAACAAGGTACTTGTCCCAGTATACACTAGGTACTCAGTAACTGATGTAGTAAATGCAGCAACAGTAAGTACTACCTCAAGCGGGCAGGAAGCAACCCAACCTTCACAAGTAAAGTACCAGCAATAACACCCTTGTGAGCTACATTCGTTTACTAACTGGTCATGCGTAACCTATCCAATAGACGACGTTAATCTGGTATACTACTTCCTACACCCAGTTAATTTACTAACCACGCAGTTGCTTGTTACAGAGCCTACGTACCGTAGTGCGGGACAGTACGGTTCGCAAGGATTTGTAAATACGGCCATTACTGCCCTTTTACGACCTTTTTATTAAGACTGTATGGGATATCTATTCTGAACGGCGTCAATAACATTCACACTTTAACTGCCATTCGCAAAAATTCGTGTGATTTTTTCGGCGATTTTATTTATCATAAAATGACGGCATCAGGGGAAAAACTAAGTACGGTGGCGTATGTGTGTTCGAAGAGATTATTTAAAGCACAGTAGTTTTTGTACAAACACCGCACAGACCATATGCGTGGAAGAGCAGTTCATGGGTGGTTCTGCTTCAAAGGACGGGCGCGAGAATTTCATTCGATGAGAGACTGCGCTATGTCATTCCGGGTGTACCCCGAAACAACCCATTCCCATTTGAACCCGTCCCGCTTGAACCCATTCCCGAAACGCCCTTCCCGTTTGGCCCGTCCCGCGTGCGCCCGTTCCCAAAACACCCTTCCCGTTTGACCGCTTTCCATTTCAACCTGTTCCCAAACACCCTTCCCGTTTGAACCCGCTCCCAAAATGCCCACCTCAAATAGTTCAGATAACTTTCTGAGCTCGCAGTGCGCTTTTAGCCTCCGAAATTGCGCAGGGCAAGGTCTTGTAGGTTATTGAGTAAGTACTACAACATATTTTACTCATTTCTTGTCTAATTATTTAGCGCGGGGGCAAATTCTATTTCACTTTGACTCTAACTCTACTCGGTAGATGGCGCCACGGAAACGGTTTCTTTTTATAGCTCTACAGGCAATGGCTACAGTATTCTCAAAACCACTACAGTTATGGTGAACTAAAGCAACAAAATTATGCGTGATTTGCTTTGAAACTAATTCATCAGATGTCGCTACTTGCGCCGCAGCAGCCGGAATACGCAAACCGCAAACGGTGTGCTAACCGGTAACATGGTAAATGGTGACGCAAACACGCTAGCGATATGCTAAATTTCTCTATTATGGACGGATAGCTACCGAAATGTTTGATTTTGCTTTTCAATGTACTGCGTGCCTGCCTATGTATTATCTGTAAAAGGTACATGCAAGAGAATGCAGCTTGGGGTGTTTAACGCCTCGATGAAAAATTTGTGTGAACCATTTCCTCCAAGCGAAAATTTCAGCTTTAGACTTCAATGGCCATTCTTTTACAGATATATGCATATAAAGTGACCCTTGGCAACACATTAAAATTGACCGTACCACTGGCTTCATCCATAATAGTTACCGCGTTCATAAAATGTGTTTTTTTCTGTAGTTTGCTAGATTTGGTAATTATATTCCGAGAGATCTGTTTCCTGCGTATAAATAAAACAGTAGCCTTGTACTACCCCTAATAAATTAATAGTTGCATTTGTTAAAACACCCAACTTCATTTTCGGCAAGAGGTCCGGATCCTACAAACTGACACTGCGTCCGACGAAAGGTTCTATTTTGTTAATCCTCGTCCTTTCTTTTTTTTTGTATGTGTTGCATATAAGTGCATGTGCATTCGTATATGCAACTGCAAGGGGTACAACTATCACCACTGCCACGGAGTACGCATGCGAGCAACACGTTCCAAAGAGCTCGATAAACGCAGAAGATGGAATGGTGTGGTTTCAGCTGTACTTCATTCACCACGCTGTACGGGGCGGACATAACTCAGCAACCTACGTGTTGTTTGTTAATTGGCACCGCGTATCGTAAAGCGGACCATTCCGAAAAGGTTGCAGGTTAATAGGGCATCAGCACACTTTGGCTCCGCCAGCCGTAACGTATTTTTTATGAGGTTAAAATACAGTCGGACGCAAGTATAATTTCGAAAATCGCACGCCTCGGTCTGAGTAACCCGAGTCGAAGCTGGGTTCGTTATTCCGGGAAGGGGCTAAATGGGAAAATACGAAACGGGAAGGGCGTTTTGTACCGGGTTGAAGCAGCACGGAACAAACGAGAAAGTTCAAATGGGAACAGGTTCAAATGGGAACAGGCGAAATGGGAAAGGACGAAAAGGGAATGTCGTTTTGCGCCGGGTTGAAACGGAAGAGAACAAGTGGGAAGGTTGAAATGGGAATGGGTTCAAACGGGAACCTCCCGTCATTCCACATCTCTGTCCTTTATGACCCGGTGGATCATAATCTCCAGTGTCCAATAGCAATGCGCATTTGCCATTCCCCTGTACTCATGCCTCACATTTTCTCCGGGGGATCCCGGCCACAATACCAGTACTCGTTCAGCTGTCACTAAGTATATCAACGGGATGACCAACAAATTTCCGGAAAGAAACCCCATTCTTCAATTCGCACATTTGGCTCATAACTCGTGGTTTGTTATTCAGTTAGTTTACGGTGCTGAAGCGACTGCAGTACGTTCAACAGTTTGTTCTTAGGCCAGTGCAAGTAATATTTTATGGTCACTAGTAGATGATGAAGGGTTTACCTTTCGTGCAAACCGATGCGTGTCCACTTGCTGAGCTTAGAGAGAATAGTGTTGCGCGGCTATGTCGCTTATGGTTGAAACGTATTAGAAAGTTAGAACGGGCAGACTTAATGGTTCTTTAAAGTTTACCTGATTCCCGTCCTGCTCGCTTATATAATAACTCTCTTCGTGCGAAATATTTATAGAGGAAGTTCTTCATTAGTGCTTGACGCCTTTCCTGAGCACGGTTATTCTCATCTATTTTGTTTTTTATTTGCGAGTGCGATATTTTCAAGAACAGAATTTCCTTCAGGCCTTTGCAGAAAAACAAGGAAATTGTCCTGGCCGGCAAGGTGAATGCCCAGGTGTTCATTCCACTGTGCGGAAAGGCGAAAGAGCTTAAATGGTAAGCTGTAACTCGACAACAAAAGACACTTGTGATACGAACTTCATGGTTTGTTTCAGCTCCTCAGGCAACTAACCAATGTACGGAGCATGATCACGCGGAAGAGAATTTTCCTAACCAGTTCACCCAATGTTCTTTATATAGTGATAATAAGCTGACATCATGCAGAAATATTTACATCTGCATGCCATTCACCACTTTTGAAGAACGGTATAAATTTTTTTGCTTAAAATAACGTGTGTCGGATATGTGCTACTCTCGATTGCCTCCTTTTTGGGGTGGCAGCAGGACCATAAAGGGTCTTTGGAGCCCCAACTAGACTGCATCATTAGAACACCTCTCCCATGATTAAAACTAATTGTAAAATTTTAACACAAATTTTGATGCTCACCCTTTTCATACGGAGATCCAGTTGTGAAGTTTGATTGAGAGATTCACCAGTATTAGCGTATATTATACGGGACAATATACGGGTCAATATACGTCAATATACGCGTTGCCGGTAAAAGAATCACGCCCGTGGATGAAGAAGTATTTTTTGGCGGTGGATGTAGATGGCGAAAAGAGTACGTGGCGGAAACTAAACCACGCGTGCGTCAAATCATGTGTCTGTATTTATTGCATCGCCGCCCAGGTTTTGACTTTTAATCCGCTTTTAGCGATAACAGAACAGGCCACGTGAACGTTTTGCTTCAACCTTCGGCTGCCTGCTGCATACCCAAGAAATCTCTCCTGCCTACCGAAGCCGCATATGACTCTCAGTGAGCTTGCGGCCTGCCCATTGCCTCCCCTACCCATCTTCTTCTGCACCTCCCACTGGCTTTGCTAATTTGTCGCAGGGAAGAGCCAAAATACGCATCCCTTATGCGCAGGTTCTACGACCTGGGTCACCGAGTTGTGGGCGTGGAGTACGTCGAAGAGTGCGCACGAGACTTCTTTTCGGAGAACGGCATCGAGTTCAAAGAAAGCAGCTGCCCCGTTAATAAGTGCAAGGTTTTTCAGGTGCTTACTGACTGACGTTGTTCATTGTTTATAAAGACTGCATACTACACAAGGGAAGGGATATTAGATTACATTGATCAAAACAGATCTTGTCTTAGTCCAATGTAGAGCAACTAAACCCTCTCGCGAGGGAAACTAATTTCAGGCGTTCTGTACACGTTCGTAAACTTAAGACATGGATAGCTAAAAAATTGTGTAAGCACGCAACCAATAAAACAAAAAGAAAACAAATCTCTTAGAGGAGCCCCTAAGCTTTTTCCTATAATGTGACAATGCGGGGATCTTACTTTAGTTGCCCTTACGTAGAGCCCAATTTCGTACCATGCAACTTAAAACTCGTTTCACGTATAGAACTACGAGTACCATTGACTACGCTAGGCCTCCAAGCTTGCCGTCACATCAGCGACAATCCGTTTCGAAGTCGGTGCAAGCCGGGAACTACTGGCTAGATGCAGAACCTAAACATAGTGACGTGCTCCTCTCCGTATCTGACCGACCTCAAAACCACACCAGATATACGTGTTCTAATATCTTCTGAAAAAAACTATGCTTCTAGTAAACGGCTTTAATGCACTACCTTGCATAATAGCTCACAGTTCAAAGTTTATCTCACCGTCAAGTTTTTAGAGATGTTGAATGACAAAATTTGATATTATAGGCCACCCAAACAGCAAGTGCTAATAAATCTGATTTTATAAAACGCAGATTGCTCTGATTCAAAGTGGCGTTTACACTGCTCGTCTGCCCTGTAATGAGAAAGGCTATCTCGCAGTAGCACATGAGATCTGTAATGCGGCAGTTCCTGATTCATTCATTCTGGACGAAAATTGTGCCGAGAAATAAAGAGTACATAGAAATTCTACTTTTGTTGTCGCTATTTCTATTTGACATCAAATACCTGGTTACGTTTCGTGAACGTAAGGCTTCGTGCCGACAGTCCAAGTAATTTACACTGAAACAACCGCCATCGCTAATATGTAACTAGAATGATGTAGAGCATTGTTTCAGCACTGAGTTCATTTTGCTCCTTGCACTTGCAGAACTCCGATGGTAGGCTCCGAATTTTCGTTTGCGACATCTTTGATTTCAAAAGGTAAGCAAGCGTGACTATTGTCAGAAGAACTTGTCAGATCACAATAATTTGCTGAGTAACATTTCAGGGTGTTTTTCGCCATGGGAAACTTTTATTAAGGCGATTTGTAGCAACTAGTAAGCTACAATAAAATACTGTTGATTTCTTTCATTCATATCACCAAAGTTAGTAGATGAAAATTGCTGACTCTATGCACTCACTCAACTGAACCTGGGCCACAGTTCATGAGCTAATGTTTCTGGCATCAGGGGACAAAGCTGTAGGCATTTACTAGAAAATATACACTTTAAAGGGGCACTGACACAAAAATGTTTCATCCTTTTTTTGTATCGATAAGTAGCTAATGACCTATTTATGACGTGTGGAAGCCTCATTTGCTTCAGCGTGCGACGATTGTTTAATTGGAGACGTTTTTAATGCGGCCAGTGGCAGTTCCACTTTCAGCGCGTGCAACGAAATGTATTTTCTATAAACAAGGCTGCCCACGTGACCACACAAAACTTTGACATGTGCCGCACCCGGCAACCTGCGCACGTGAAGCGGTATTCGCACGAGGGAGCACTTCAGCGGAGAAATACGAGGGAGATCGTGACGTCACCGAAGGCGGACCTCCGCTTGGTCAGCTCGTTCGCTCACACTAGAGTGTACTAGAAGAAGATCCTTCTAGTACACTACTCACACGGAGCATGCGACAGCCGGACGGATATCACAGAGCCTAGCTGCCGTAGCAGTGTCGGTTGAGCGTCGGCTGCAGTTTCTGCTAATGCCCCTACGTGCTTATTGCGTTAGCCGACTAGTTAAAAAGTGACCATGGACCAAGCGGACATGGTATACGTTGATGCTGCAGAACAGCAACCCCGCCATACATACATTATAGCAGCAGTGAACCACACCCCAACCCCCTCTACCGCAGCCACCACCCGTGCTGCCCATCCCCATGAGGCGGAGAAAGCTGCAATTGCCATGGCCACCACCCTCCACCCCACTCCTAGTCTCATATTAACGGATTCACAAACGGCCGTTAGAAATTTCTGCAGGGGCATCATTTCACCCATCGCCCACAAAATTCTCTGCTCCCACCACCCTCCTGAACGCACCATCTCCCTAAAGTGCACCTGCGAGTGCACTTTAGTGCCGCGGGTAAAGAGCGACGCGTTACGCTCGAGGTAGTGGGTGGGGAGACGCGTCCTAGGCGCAGCCGGCCGCGGTCTGCCTACAGATCAGACTACAGATGTTAGGGTTAGCACTGCAGCACATAGTCGATTCTGGCTCTTGTAAGCGGTGCAGATGACAATTTTTAATACAACTTGCGGTCACATAATTGTCTTCTTTCTCGTATGCCCCGCCTTGCTTGTGCCTTGAGTCCCATATGGTGCAGCGGTAACGAGCTATCCCTCGAGCTGCCTGCATGCTCCTGCCTGCGCCACTTCGCGGTCGCGGCCGACGCCCACACAGCGACCGTGCTGGTGGTATACTGGTTTCCCTCAGTGCGTCTGTCGTGTGCGCGAAGCATCTTCGCGTCCAGTGTAATAAAAAGCAATGAAAATAGAGTGCCTGGAATCACTGTACAACTTAGGTCAGAGCCAGTTGCCCGATGAGCCAACGAAACCCTTGCGCGTCCACTGCAGACGATCGGATCGTTTCTAGCTCCAGAGCAACAGCACCGACCTCCGATCGGAGCGGTGAGCCGGCGAGAAACGCCGTCGGTGCGAAAGCTGCCATCACGAACTCGTGACGTGTTTGGATGTTGTTTGTTTACTCCACATCCAAGTAGATGTAGATCTCGCAAGGACCTCCACTGGCTGCTAGGTTGCGTTGCGCACACCTTAAAATTGATTTTAAATATGATCTAGGGTGTATTTGCCGCTGATGTATTGCGGATTATCTGCAGTAATCCCAAAACACAATGTATTCCTTGAAGAAAGACTTTATTAGGTTGCAAACAAGGCAGCTAGCTTTCGCTGTTTCAAGCTCTTACTGGGCGCGAGCAACCGTTGCTTTGGCCAGCTTTGGCCAAACATTGCATGACGCTGCGGTCGCCGCACATAAAAGTGGCAGTGGCAGTGGCCCCTGTTATAGGGGGCGTGCGGGCGTCACGGAACGCTACGAGAGTTTCGCGCTGGAAAGCGCCTCAAACGCGGTGGCTCGAATAGTTTGAGGGTCTTTTTACCCAAAAAACGTTTAACCGCTCATTGTGGGTGCACAGAGCAATCATGAAAACCGACGGGTTTTACACTAGGGGCTTTGCATGATGACTGGGCAATTCTTTCCCGAGCTGTGCAGCCGCTAAGTTTGCGAGACAACAGTTATTTGGTGCTCTTCCTACACTGCTTATTGTACGGTTCAAGTGTCGGTGTTCGCGCACCGCCGTGTCCGCTTCATTGACCAACGTCTAGAAACAAAATTCAATGACCCTACTACGAATTCGTACCTTTTGTCTAAAGTCGGACGGCGTGAATCGAGTATGACCGGCTCGAGAAATTGCCGGGGAAACACCAGCTTGCGTTGACCCGCCATGTTGATAGCCTGACCCGCGCTGAGTCGCCGCCGCTCGGCGAAGCCTCCGCTCGCCACTTCGCTCTAAGCGGGTCAAGCTCTTCGTGCTCTTCGAATAATGCGGCCTAAAATGCATGTGTTTGGGTAGGGAGCAGAAGAAATTTCGAATGAAGCGACATTTCGAGTACAGCGAGTTCGTTATAACGAGGGATTACTGTATGTGTGTTCACACCAATCTATCTGCCAAGTTATCTCGCCTTCAAAATTTTGTGTCAGTACTTTTTTAAACATCGTATTTCCATAACCCAAGTGTATACAACGGTGCCAATAAAAAGCAGTGCCTTCGGATTAAACAACGTAGCAAGGTGCGGTTAGAACGAAGCATCTCGATTGAGACGATAGTAAAACACAAGCAACTTCTGAGTAACAGAACTCAGCACTACGTTATGCTGAAAGAATGCAGGAAAAAGGGGATCAGGTTAAGGCAGTTGAAGACGAGGAATTTTCCTCCATAATCTGCAACGATAACAAAACGGAGTACCGTAAAAGCCCGCGTATAATACGGACCCGCGTATAATACGAGGTGTAATTCGGGGACAGCAAAATCAGAACCAAAAGTTTTCATCCGCATATAATACGAGGTAAAGAGCACAGAAAACATTTATTGCACTGCATTTACCCTTCAGTCATTGTCAGTTTCCACTGACACTGTCTCCCGACGTCCGTTCAGTCATCGTCAGGTTCGCTGCCGCTGTCTCCTGAAGTCGCCTTGTTGGAAATGTCTTCCCACAGAAAGTGGTCCTCAGTGCCATCAAGGGCGTTCGAGATGCCGCATTTCTTAAAAGAGCGACTGACGAGCATCCTCTGGGATGCTGGCCCACGCATCCGCGATCCATCCACAAAGCACCGCTGGAGAAGCCCGCGTCAGCCATCCGGTAGCTGCCACTTACGGGTGTCCTGACCTCATCCACTCTTGGTAGCAGGACCTGATGTAGTCTTTGAAAGGCTTGTTGATGCAAACGTCTAGCGGTTGCAGCTGGGATGTCATTCCTCCTGGAATGACAATGAGTTTTAAGGGGGTTCGCGCAGCAACTTCTTCACGGAATCGGCCAGGTGGCAGCGAAAGGCGTCCAACTCGAGCACTGACGGGAACCCCCAACAGTGCTCAAGGCCGCCGACACCACACAGACTTTATCAAGTCAAGCACCAGTTGCTTTCTCCACCCGCGAATGCTGCCTTCGGTGACGCCGAACTGCCGTCCTGCGGCGCAATTCCTGATGGTCTCGGCACATAAAATAACTTTTATTTTAATTGCCGCTCAATACTGCCTTCGTGCACCCGACATCGTGATAGACTTGCGGTGAACGTGCCGATCCTTCGCGTGGTCAAAACAATCAAATTGGCGCCGACTGAGAGAAGCAGCAGCCAGCTAACGCCACCGCAAGATAGCCCACCCTCCGCTGAAACCGAAACCAAAAAGTGCGAATTTTCGGCTGAAAACTTTGGGATCCACATATAATACGAGGCACAAATTTTACATAGTAAAATTCGGAAAAAAACCTCGTATTATACGCGGGTTTTTACGGTAATGGAATAAATGATAAGTGCCTACTGGAATCTTCCTGACCTCTTCTCAAAGATACACCTGTTGGAGCTGAAAACTAGATAGTTGGAAAGTAATCAGCGTTAGTTAAAAAGAAACACCCAAGTTTTATTTGAAAATTTTGTTGCAGGAGAAATATACTGAATATACTGAACTGAATGGGAGAGAAACAAAAGAAACTGACGATATTTTGCTTCACTTCACCCAATAAGAGAAGAAATAACGCGTTTATGTTTTGAGACACGGTAGCATCTTTAAGAGAGAACTCCAATTTTTATAAGACTACAGCCCTTTCTTGGACTACCGAAAAGCTAAAATTTTGGTCTGTGTGCCTGTCTCTAACTCAAATAAACCAACCGGGAAAAGTCATTTCAGAGAAGCTTTACCATAGTGTATATAGATCAGACTTTTCAAGAATACCAAAACCGACTTCATGGGAGATACAGCAGAAAATTACGTCTGAGGCGAAACGTAAGTACATGCCCAAAATTACGAGCGTCCCTACAACTAGCAAAATACGTTGGATTGGTTTTTACAGTCGCAAATAGAAGAAAAACGCGTTACACACAATGCCGTAGACATGCAAGATACAGGAAAAGCCTAAAAGAGAAGACGCGAAGAATTGCTTGAAATAAAAGAAAAACAAAAGGACCCAACAGATTTCTCCAGCACTGTTGAACATGGGAAAACTGATTCAGGCAGGCATGCCTATATGTCATGCGTCGTAGCGGGATAAAGACGGGACATGAGCGTGAGACGTAAGAGGAGGAAGCCGTAGAGGGTGCTACTTGTCAGGGATAGTATAAGGTAGACGTCTTTCGATGGCCTTTCAGTGGAGCTAGCGGAGGTGCGGCCAATTTTTGAACTGTGAACGCTCAACTATCAGCGCTGCGATGGCAGAAATGAGGTTTCAACAAAATGATGGACATTTACCTCCGAAATGTTGTGAATGAAATGCGAAATGCGTATGAATGAGCGTCAAGAACAGCTACAGTTGTTGGTGGCCATTTTTCATCTTCTCTTATGCCATGCGGCCACAATTGTGGAAAAGGTAGAGCAGCATAGTAAGCTGAGCCTGCAGGGAGTAGGTGAGCTTGAGTGAAGCGCGCAGTTATCCTAGTGACATGGTAGCCCTAAAAAAAAACACGTTTTCTTGGATTCGGAGACAACGTTAAAGAGGTAGGAAGCACGCCCAGATTAGCCGACTTCTTTACTGAACGGGCTCATACAATGCGGCTCGTCCCGTACCACCAAGGTATTACGGGTGAAAAAATATACATTTCAAACCTCATGGTTCGGTTTAAGTGGAAACGGAGTGTAGAAAAGGTAATTACAGTTGTTGAACTTTTCTCCAACACTGTTCTTGACAATCAGGGAATGCGCCGGCAGCATGGACATTGTTTGGGACCGGGCTGCATTCACGGCCATCAATGAGGAGGACCGGGCAAGGTGAGTGCTTGACATGTGTTGCGTGTTGAACTATTTAAGATATGTAATACCCGGTTTTTCGGCTAGTGGCCATTCGTGACGGCGGGGAACAAGAAATAGGAAACAGTTCACAGCCACTGTACAAGAAATGAAGTTATTCCTAATGTATGAATCGAGTTCATGAAACCTGTATAAAAGTCTAGAAAACCGTCCACAGATTTATGCACGTAAAACAAAAAGTGTGCCACATTTACGAGTCACTCAGCTTAGGAGGACGAATGATGCCTTCCAAAAGTGTTTTAGGTAGTGCACCTCTGGCCCTGTCCACAACGTCGGATGGCGTCTAAGCAGGCAGTAGGAAGAAGTAGGTCAGTTTAAGTAGGGGGATCGTGAATTTCTAATTGCAATGTAATGCTGGTATTTTCTGTCCTCTAAGTTTTATCGCTAGGGAAAGTCTACATCTTACGCTAATTTGTTGCATTGGCTTCGTTGTGTAAAATAGTGATACTAGGGCAGTGTTCGGGTTGTGTGGTACTTGTACATTCCGTTACCTCCAACCCACATCTAGAAGGTTCAACCATTTCCAGTGATGTGGGCATGGCTCTTGCTTGACGCGTCCCCACAAGTACGCACACATGTAACGAGGTCCCAGTTGAATTTCGCTGCCCTGTTCTTCCTGATGAGGGATGGGGGCGAAATAGTGAGGTTCTTTGGGGGCCGGGGCCGAGATGACGATCTCGGCTCGCCCTGATGACCGACGTCCGATGCTTGAAGAAGGTGAGGGATGAGAACTGCCTGTCTTGCTAGATATTAGGTTTATTTACATTATTTTACAAAGCTCCAAGTATTTACATCAGGTCAGAGACACTCTGCCCACAGCAGCCTGTTCGGCCAAGATCTATACGCTTAGATCCCTCTCGACCGACCCCCGACAAAACCCAACCCTCCGGTTTTGATAACAAAAACCCCGCCTCCAAAAAGGGGGCGTACAAGAAAGAGAGAAAAACCCTTTAAACAATTAATAGAAACCCATTGATTGGCCACAGGAACCAGCCAATCACACATGTGTCCCCACCTGCGGTCACGTGACCCAACCTCTCTCTTATGCACTCAAAGTGCGTTTCCTACGCACGCTGTTACACCCGGCCAGAAAATACAGAACATCTGCGGCCTAAAGTGAACCATCCATTACGTTCAGCGGGCGGCATCTGCACAAACAACAGCCAAGCCGAGGGCCCGGAGCGGTCCCCGCGCGGCTGACCTCCCTCCGCGCGACGCCTCCCGCGACGCCCCCGTGTCCCGCGACGCGCAGGACAATGAGGGTTGCTAATTCCCTCCCAGACGAAGGGCGCCGCCGCCTGCCGCCAGTCCCACCGGAAGACGCGCTTCAGGCCCACTCGGTGGTCTCCGAGGCGATTGACCCGTCAACGACCCACGCCGCCGCCGGAGTCGAAGATTTCCAAACTTACACCGCGCGCGCTTTCAACACTAAGAGATACGATAACCTGGCTTCCCGTCAGCCTGTTATGCCGAAGGACCCAGCCACCCGCGACGCAGGCTAATCGCCCCCGTCCTTTGACACACAAAAGGACGGGCAAAACACACGCTCTCCGCGTCTCCGAACTTGGCGTCCGTGCGGCTACATGAAAGGGACACGGGAAAGCAGCCACCAGCGGAGGCGACGCGGATACATGAGCCACCGGCGCCTTAATTAATTACATGCGGAGCCCGAACTTAACACCTCCGCACTAAGAATGTTGTCCGTACACTAGCTGTACGTGCAACATTAACTCTCCTGCACGTTATGACTTACTGCAGAGCCAGAACTAAAAAAAAACACACTCAAGCCGTTACACGAGTACACTACAACGCGAGTACAATACAACATACAAACACATACAACAATCGAAAAAATTACCCCGGCACACACCAACCTAACCAGCACAACGCGCCGGCCAACTGCACCAAAAACGGATACAACACGGCATGCTTAGTGCCCTGGCCTGGCCGTCCCCCCCCCCACAACAGTACAATACACACATCCGAACGCTGGCCATCACATGTGGCATCTCCCATTTACAAAGAACGACATGGTCCCACATCTTCCCAGACCCGCAAAAGAAAAACACTTTTTTTTTCAATTTGCGAACATGCCCGACCATGCACAGTGTCTTTTACGTCACACTCTCAGGCAGGACCCCATACTGTACATTCCTTGGTTTGCCATGAAATGCCACCACCCAGCAAGGCAGAAGTGCGCTTTAGAACAGGGGGGGGGGGGGCGCCAGTGGCTCCTCCCACCGCACTCTACCCATTTTCAGTCTCAAGTCTCGATAGGGCATCAGCGCACTTATTGAGTGACCCCTTTATATGCGAGAACTCTAGGTCATACTTTTGTAGTGCCAGGGCCCAGCGAGTGAGACGAGCGCTAGATGACGTTGACCGCGTCAAATAAGTTAATGGGTTGTGGTCAGTCACCACCTTGACCTTAGAGCCAAAGAGCCAGGTGTCAAGACGCCCTAGTGCCCATACCACCGCGAACGCCTCTCGTTCTATCGCTGACCATTTCGCCTGCTGTGGTGTCAGCTTTTTGCTCAGAAAGGCAATTGGTCTTTCCTGCCCGTCGGTTTCCTGCGCTAAGCAGGCCCCCACACCCCTTTCCGACGCGTCGGTTGTCAAAACAAAGCCCTTGTCGAGGTGGGGCGCGCTAAGTGTTGGCAGGTCACTGAGGATGGCCCTCACTCTGTCGAACGCCTGATTGGCCTCCGCGCTCCACGGCAGTATGTTCGGTACACGCCACCTCTGAATAGGCCGGAACGTAGTCTCTGTAATAATTGAAAAGTCCTAGAGCACTGCGGAGCTCCTTTTTGGTCACCGGCGTCTTCAGGCCGGCTATCGCATTTACTCTTTCAGGGTCCGGTGAGTGCTTGCCCGAACCGACAACATGGCCGAGGTATTTTACGCTCGGCTGGGCGAACTTACATTTATCCGGATTAACGGTCAGTCCAACTGACTCAATGGTCGTCAGCACCGCCTCCAAATGCCTCATATGCGCCTCCCATGTCTCCGAATACACCGCTACGTCGTCGATGTACGCGGAGGCGTAGCCTTTGTGGGGCCGCAGGACTTCATTCATTATCCTCTGAAAGGTGGCAGCCGAGTTACGCAACCCGTAGGGCATGACCCGCCACGCGTACAACCCACTAGTGGTAGCGAAAGCTGTGTACTTCTGTGATGCTGGTTCGACGGCTATTTGCCAGTAGCCTCGCGTCATGTCTAGTAGAGTGATATATTTTGCCTTAGCGACATCATAAAGCAGCTCTGTCATGTTCCCCATGGGAAAGCTGTCTGCCTCAGTGACGGCGTTTAGTTGGCGGTAATCGATACACATTCGTATCGTACCGTCACTTTTTGACACACAGACGACAGGGTGGGCAGCGCTACTTTCGATCGGGTATATCAGCCCCCACTCTCTAAGCTCTTGGACCTGGCGTTCGACCTCTCCTCTCAGTGTTATTGGCACTCGATACGGGTAGGCCTTAGAGGGCTTCGCTCCTTCGACGAGAACAATTTTGTGTTCTCCGACATTACATTTCCCAGGCTTCCCCGAGAATGTGGCTTCGTAGCATCGCACTAGTCGAGTGAGCTCTCGCGACTGCCCGGCCGTCAAATGAGAATTTTCCTGCAGCCGAACTGATACGCTGCGCTCAGCATTTCTGCTCTCTGGGGTGGTCTCGAATTCTCCGAACTCCTTATCCGACTCGAACACTACCCCAACATTCTTCGCGCGGAGGTAGTATCTCCTCAGTCGGTTCGCATGCACCCACTTTTCTGCGTCGTTAGGGAATTGCACAATGTAGCTGTTTGGCCTTATCCTCTGCTTGATTTTAGCAGGCCCTAACCACCTCGGCTGCATTTTCCCCACTTGTCCTGTTTCTAGGACTAAGACTTCCTCCCCCACTTCGAAGTCTTTAGGGCGTGCCCTTAGGTTGTACTTTTCGGCGTACGATTGTTGCATCTGTTCCGCCCTTAGGTCGACTACTCGCGCCGCTTCTCCCATCCGCTCGCGCAACTCTGCCAGATAGTTGACCGCGGATTTGTTGAGCCCTGTCGGTGGCTCCCATGCACCCGTCCAAGTCTTTTGAAGTATGCTTAACGGTCCCTGTGGAACACGCCCGTACATAAGCTCAAACGGTGACACCCCCGTTATCTCGTGAGGCAATTCCCGGTAAGCCCAAAGGATACACGGTATAAAGCGAACCCAGTCACGTTCATGGTCGTGCATTACGTGCCTAAGCATGGCCTTAAAAGTTCCATTCCAACGCTCCACGAGTCCGTTGCTCTGAGGGTGCTCCGGCGTGGAAAAACGCACTTGTACTCCGAGTCGCTCCGATAGCTCCTTCGTCACTCCCGCCGCGAAGTTCGAACCCTGATCGCAACATACTAACTCGGGAATGCCAAAACGCGAGAAAATGTCGAGCAGTGCTTGACAGGTTGCCTTGGCTGTCAGGGCCCGAAGTGGCACAACCTCCGGCCACCGAGTACACAAGTCGATCACGCATAGCGCGTATCTATGTCCCTGGGACGAGGCCGGCTCAAGGGGCCCAATGCAATCTAGGTAAATTACCTGGAATGGTTCCTCAGGTCGCGTAAGGGGTGTGATAGGAACTCGATCCGTCACCCTAGTCTTTGAAAAGACTTGGCAAGTATGGCATGACTGACAGTGCTTTCTAACATCCCCCGCCAGTGTTGGCCAAAAGAAAGCGCTTCGAACGCGCTGTTTCGTCCTTTTTCTCGGAGAAGTGCCCGCCGATCGGCGCGTCGTGCGCGAGCGTGAGCACTTCCTTACGGCGTGCCTCCGGGAGTACCAGCTGTTTACACGCTTTCCCGTCGAGAGTTTCACGATGAAAAAGTAAACCCCCCTCGATAGACATCCCATGAGTCCCGGCTTGGGCTTGCGACCAAGCGCTTTCTAACGACGTGTCTGTCCTTTGTTCCTCTGCGAACGTTTCGGCTCTCGCTGCCCCTTCTTGGCGAATGGGCACCGCTTCGACGACTTCGCTCGACTGTGCCGCACCTACAAAGCATTTCTGCTGCCCGTCGTTCCGTTCTGCGTTCGTTAGAGAATCCTGCTCCCTAGGTCCCTCTAGTGCGCTGCGCTCCGCGAGCTGTTCCTTCTCCATTTCACCCAAGCGTCGCGCTAGTTCTACCGCCTCATTTTCCACTCTCTTGAGTTCCTCAAGGGTGTGTGGCGTCAGAAGAGCCTCAACACCTCCGGCCAACTCGTCCGTTACTGCGCAGAGCGTCATGAGTTTGGGATGAATACTCCCTTCTCGGTCTGGCAGACTAAGCGGCACATACATGAGGTCCGCGGAAACTGTGTGCCCAAACGCGCCCCTAAGACGCACTTTCCCACGTCCCTCGGCGCCCTGGGGAACTACGTTTCTCCTCAAAATGGTGATATCAGCCCCCGAATCCAAGCAGGCTTTAAACGCTCGTTCTTCGGAAACTAGGTCGACCCAAGTCAATCGCGAAGTTCCCACCGCCTCTGCAACTGATTCGTCACTCTCTGCTGCCCGCCAGCACGTGGCCTTAGCTGCCGTGAGTCTGTCCTGAGGCGTCTTTGATGGCTCTTGAGGTTGGGATCCCCTCGAATTTGCTTGCGGGCAATTGGACCGGAAGTGTCCCAGGCGACCGCAGGTGAAGCATTTGGGTGGGGCTCTCTGATCGCTTCTCGGTGGTTTGTCCATCAAGTCTTTCTGCTTCGCACCCCCCTTTTTGTCTCCTACTGGCGGGTTTTGGTTCGGCAAATGGTGACCCAACTTGCTATCCTCGTACTTCTCTGCTAGCCTCGCAGCATCCTTTGGCCTGAGCCAATCTCCCGTTTCCTGCTGCAGCACGTACGTCCGAACCTGCTCGCTCATGAGCGTTTTGGCGCGATCTGCTACCAGAAGTTCCTTCAACTCATCCATCGTTTTTATTTTACGGCTACGGAGATAATAGTCTAGGGTGGTCTCTAGCTTCGTCACAAATTGACCCCACGTCTCCGTGCCTTTCCGGCAAGCATAAAACCTTCTCCTGTACTCGTCTGGAGTGAGCTTAAGTTCTGCCAACACGTAGTCGCGCACCTCCTCAAACGATAGCACCCCGCTACCGGGTTTGTTCGCTATCAGCATTCGGCACCTTTCATTTAAGAAAGGCACAATGATCGGCCCGCGCGCGTCGTCAGGAATAACCCGGTTGTTCAGCATATTTTCCGCGCTCCTGAACCAGGCGGGCACTAGATCGTCTGAGTCTGGCATTGGGGCGAGAACCGCTCTCATTTCTTCGGCATACCGTCCCAATTTAAACCTGCCATCACACTCGCGCTCGCCACTGCCCCGTTGTTTCAACCTTTCGAGCTCAAGTTGCAGCTCCAATACCTTGATTGTTAGCTGTTGCACATCCGCCGGTGCGGGTGTAGTCGTCTCCCTTGCCACTGCGGCATTGTCTGCCGTTTGTTGCAACGTTACGGCATTATCCTCATCCGTAACTACAGCATCCCTGGGTTCTCAGTGTTCGATGCCCCACCAGAATTTTCGTCATCCATTCTCCTATTCGCTCCTGCCTTCTCTGATCCTGCACGGGTGGTCGCTACCATGGGGCCCCCGGAGGAAACAGAATAGGGGCCTACCTGGATTCAATGCGCTGACTGCGTTGCGGCAGTCTCTGTCGTCGGCGCCTCGGCGTCGATGTCACGCTCGGCGACCCGTCGTCATGGCGTCCGCCGCAAGGTCTCCGGAGCGTCTCCCTTCTCGTTTTGAGCCAGAGCTCCCGAGGCTTCCGCTGAGGTGTCGCCCCGTTGAACCGCGGCTTACGCGGCCTGGGCCGGAGCCCACGAGGCCTCCCGCTGAGGTGTCGCCTGTTGAAACCGCCGGCTTTTGCCGCCCTGGGCCGGAGCCCACGAGGCCTCCCGCTGAGGTGTCGCCCCGTTGATGAACCGCGGCTTCCGCCGCCCTGGGCCGGAGCCCACGAGGCCTCCCGCTGAGGTGTCGCCTCGTTGAAACCGCCGGCTTCTGCCGCCCTGGGCCGGAGCCCACGAGGCCTCCCGCTGAGGTGTCGCCTCGTTGAAACTTGGAGTCTGGCCTGGCCCGTCGTTGGTCCCAGGCCGAACGTTGCGTTGCAGGAGTCTCTCAGGAGTTCCCCACCAACTTCAGCACGCTGTCGTGGTCATCCTGCTCGACTGCGCCAGTTGAATTTCGCTGCCCTGTTCTTCCTGATGAGGGATGGGGGCGAAATAGTGAGGTTCTTTTGGGGCCCGGGGCCGAGATGACGATCTCGGCTCGCCCTGATGACCGACGTCCGATGCTTGAAGAAGGTGAGGGATGAGGACTGCCTGTCTTGCTGGATATTAGGTTTATTTACATTATTTACAAGCTCCAAGTATTTACATCAGGTCAGAGACACTCTGCCCACAGCAGCCTGTTCGGCCAAGATCTATACTGAACTAGATCCCCTCTCGACCGACCCCCGACAAAACCCAACCCTCCGGTTTTGATAACAAAAACCCCACCTCCAAAAAAGGGGGCGTACATGAAAGAGAGAAAAACCTTTAAACAATTAATAGAAAACCATTGATTGGCCACAGGAACCAGCCAATCACACATGTGTCCCCACCTGCGGTCACGTGACCCAACCCTCTCTCTCTTATGCACTCAAAGTGCGTTTCCTACGCACGCTGTTACACCCGGCCAGAAAATACAGAACATCTGCGGCCTAAAGTGAACCATCCATTACGTTCAGCGGGCGGCATCTGCACAAACAACAGCCAAGCCGAGGGCGCGGAGCGGTCCCCGCGCGGCTGACCTCCCTCCGCGCGGCGCCTCCCGCGACGCCCCCATTGTCCCGCGCGCGCAGGACAATGAGGGTTGCTAATTCCCTCCCAGACGAAGGGCGCCGCGGCCTGCCGCCAGTCGCACCGGAAGACGCGCTTCAGGCCCACTCGGTGGTCTCCGAGGCGATTGACCCGTCAACGACCCACGCCGCCGCCGGAGTCGAAGATTTCCAAACTTACACCGCGCGCGCTTTCAACACGAAGAGATACGATAACCTGGCTTCCCGTCAGCCTGTTATGCCGCTGTTTCGCTGTTCTTCGGGAGTACACCGACGCACTCATTTAAGCAAAAGGACAAATGAATGTTCAAGTCTTTTTCTTTTTGGTGTTCATTTCTCTTATCCAACTACGGGAAAGTTAGGGAAATGTTTTATTCCTCCGAAAGCTCTGCTATACATGAGTTCATGATCTGTTCTAACAATTTTGTGTGTAATCTCTTCATGCTTTATGTTGCCTCCCTATTTGTCGTACCGCACGAGGTTCTGTGCGGACCAAACGGTGGTACCGGGTGCTAAATAAAAATTCGTCTGTCTCAAATTAAGAATCTTCGAACTCCTCGTCGAGACCAGCGGTGTCGGCAGAAATAATTTTCAGGGGGTGTTACGCCACCGGCAAAAAAAACTAAACATAATGAAATCCTACGCCGAATTAGTATACTTTTTTTCTGATATAGAAATTCCTAGATGTTAGTTGTATCGTTGACTTTATTACCTGCATAAAAATAGGGTCCCAGAAATCTCGTACAAACGGACATTTGTATTTGCACTGGTTGCTTGAAGACCGGCAACGGTGACAGTCAAAGAAATGACGCGGTGATGAAGTAGCGGCTTAGTCATGGAACTGGTGTCCGGTTCATTGAAAAGCCTGATTTGGAGAGGCTGAATGCAAATGTCAACTGCGTTTACAACGTCTCTGATATGCAAACATGATTTCAGCCAGGGCTTCCCACTAAAATTTAGAATATAATCATGCAGATGAATCTTTCTACAACCTTCAATTCTCATTCACGTGCCACTGAGGAAGTAGCCCCTTTTATGTGTCGGCGTTTTACCCCTTTGTACTTGCAATGTTTAGGCGTCTAACAGATCTTACGTTATGCACCGCGGCAGGGAAGAGGTTCTTGTTGATTTGAATTAGCAGAGCAGAAAAGGCTGGAGTTTAAAGCATCTCTTTTCTCGCCAGGTATGCCGCGGTGTTGAAATCATTGTTAGCACCTGGCTTTTCCTACGCCTTATGTGGGCCGGTTTACGACGCACCTTGGTACAAAGGTAGGTGCACTATTCGTATGAATGTCCTTGTTTAGATTCAAAAGTGCCCATTTGCAAGTGACGTGTTTATCCGGGGTATTTTGCATACTCAGGAAGGCTTGGAAGTGGGCTAGTTGGTATTTGAACATCTTGAAGTGCAGTGGCGGCTCACTTCGTCTGTTCCTGTGTATTTTCCCCTGTTCGTTGCACGTTTTTGTGTCAGGCAGCGCACCTCTGCACCTCAAGATTTTGCGCGGTTTTATGTATTCCTGTATATGGTCTATTTCGCCCCCCTTCCCGGGAAGGCACCAAGTGCCCACAACCACTACTCTTCAGCTGCTCTTAAGGACAAGACGCCACTACCGAACTGCCCAATACAAACGCGACGAGAAAAGCAAGCTTCCCTTTGGTCGATGGTGTTTCTCTTCCGAAGAGGGTTTCTTTTTATCTTTTACTAAACACAGCTAGTTTAAGGTGATAGAACTGTGTGAAAGATATTCCTCACATCGTCACGGTTTTAAAAGAGGCACCCGACATGTGATTGATTGATTTCATTGAATGTGGGGTTAACGCGCCGACGCAACGCAGGCGATGAGACGCGCCGTAGTGGAGGGCTCCGGATTAATTTCGACCACCTGGGGATCTTTAACGTGCGCCGAAATCTCGTACACACGGGCGTTTTTGCTCTTCGCCTCCATCAGAAAAGCGGCCGCCTGACATGTGAAGTGTGTGCAAAGAAGCTGTTCCCATACCATAAAAGAGGAAGCGTCTTTCAAATGGTTCTTTTTGCGAAGGATCAAGATTTCTGACATCGATCGTGATTCTAATAGGATAAACATTTGTTTTCCGGGCTTCAATTTTCACTCATCTCCTTTGAATTATTTAATTACAATTTCATTCCGACAAGGCTGACTAAAGCTCTAAAGCAAGTTGTATGTATAAAGCCGCAGTTAAAGTTTACAGGGCCACAGAGGGGGAGGGGGGTGGAAGGAGTGTAAGAGTGGGACAGGAAGCAGGGAGACATGAAGGGATTGCAATGCCTCAGAGACGTACAGCAGAGGCACCTTCAAGAAAATACGACTACCTTGTAGGTATGGAGGATTCCTACAACAAACCAAAAATAGACTGATGTCTACATGGCGCTTCACTAGCGAGGCTGCCGAAGATAAACTTACGTATCTTTCAGCTTTTTTCTTTCTCACTAGCCGATAGGTCACGCACCTTGCCAATGCCAAAACATTTCTTCGTCCTCCGCTTCCGAAACATCGCTGTCTCTGGTCCAAATGGAAGAGTCGTGGTCGCTGAACCTAATCTTGTTTTCTGCATGCTGCGTGCAGCGTCCAAAAAAGCATTGCAATGGCAAGTTTTGTTGAGTATGCTGTCATATCGATCAACCAATAGTGGTTTATTATATGAAGTTGTGAAACTCCTCGCTAGAACCGTGTATCGACAAAGTAACCTCGGATATGCTGGTCGGATAACGAAGGTTTCATCGATGTGGCTAAAATTTGTGGGCCGCTAGTTTAACTGACAGACAATTCAGAACAATATTTATCACAATAAAAACATTTTAATGTCAGAATAATGTAATAGTCTGGTGTTTATTGATGCAGGAAGGTTCATATTCGCTATTAGAAGTCTGTAAAGGTATTGCTCACCTCTATCTCCTCCAATTTTGTCGAAAGTGGCCATAGTGCGAAAATTTACCAAAGTGCGGTTTGTATGCATGTGTTGTATTGCGACGGGTTCTTTAGCGCAGTATATTTTTTCTAACTAGGACAAAATCACCAAAAAACATTTCTAATACCAAGAAGCTTGTTTTTCATAACTGAGTCAAAAACAGCGCAGGAACGAGACAAAAGGAAGAGCACACAAACACGGCGCTGAGCAGATTGTTTTTCAGCTTCAGCACATTTGGAGCTCGATCGCTAGCCGAGCCAAGTAAGAACTGTACCCTCACAGGTCCTACCAGGCCTCACATCTGATGGAAGTGCGGAGCAGATATCCCTCTAGTATGTCTTAGTGCCGGACTCAGACGGGAACGGCGTTCACGGTGTGGGTTGTTGGGACTGGGCTGTTCGAAACAAGAAGGCAAGTGAGGAGGGAATGATAAGAGAAGCATTCAGCTATTTATTGACGTCAAGCGAACCGAAAATGGCATTACTACACTGTTAACCATGGGCTCACATTTTAGTTATTACATAATAAAAGAAGTATGCCTTGTTTATTTGAAAGCATAAATGAACGTACTGTAGGGAGTCGAAAAGAATGGACGTTTTGGAGTATGTCATCAAGACGAGGAAAACAGTTTTTTTGAGAAAGAGCACGGAAAAGTTGACATAAGTAGAGGACAGCCTCACGCACTGACGAACAACGAAGGGAAATTTTATTGGATTTGACAGCATATAGCTGAACGCATCAGCGTAATCTTCACGATGGCGATTGTGGTTGTCCTCTTCTTCGTCCAAGTTTTTCGTGCTATTTTTCAACGAGTGTGTACCTAACCAGTCTAACGTCAAGCTTTAGTGAAATGGAAGGACATTTATGTCGTCTTGCTTCCACATTCCCAGGAAACCCGAGAAGTGTCGATGAAGCGGCCGTGCGGGATCACTTTGGTAAGATTGTAGATGTAATCGAGCTTATTTCCGCAAGGTAGAATATTATGTTCACAGCAAATATTCAAGCATACACGAAGCGCAGCATTAGGGCATAACACTTTTGTTTTTATTGTCTCAAGATGCGTAAAAAACGGTATACCTGGATGCACATGTACACGAGCGCAAGCTCCACTCCGGTGTTAAAATAGAAGACGTAGGAACCGAACACATTAAAGGCTGTATTAAAGTGGCCGCAAGTGCGAGAGAGGCTCCTCTTGACAAGCTAGGTGCTTTAAAATGGAAACTCCTGTTTTCTTTTTCATAGGTATTACGAGGGGTTAGTACTGAGCTGTTGCACTCGTTGTTTCTGAAGATTGCTTACGATATCTATTATCACAAGACATCATTTAAAATTCTTCAACAAAATCAGTTGTCAAAGTGTAAATATACCGTGGCAACTGCGAATAACCGGGTAAAAATTTCTATGACTAAGCGTTCAGTGAAATTGAACGTTGTAGTCGGAATAGAAAGGAGACCAGTGCGCACAAAGACACTGAAACCGGACGGGCACTTGCGACCTAGGGTTTTTACGTGACAGACTAAAACCTACAGGCTAAAACTTCCTTTTTTACTTTTACTCTTCATTTTTTCCTCCCTTGTTACCTCTCTGCCGCCCTACTTCCTCCTGGGCTTCTATTGCATCATCCGCATCGCCGCAGTGTAGCATGATGGCGACAACATGCCGGCAGACCTATCTGCTTTCCTCTAATTAGAAGCCTTCTCTTTCTCTCTCTCTCTCTCTCTCTCTCTCTCCCTCTCTCTCTCTCTCTCTCTCTCTCTCTCTCTCTCTCTCTCTCTTCTCTCTCTCCGCTTCTCTCTCTCCTCTCTCTTCTCTCTCTCTCTCTCATCTATCTATCTATCTATCTATCTATCTATCTATCTATCTATCTATCTATCTATCTATCTATCTATCTGTCTATCTATCTGTCTGTCTATCTATCTACTATCTATCTATCTATCTTCTATCTATCTATCTATCTATCTATCTATCTATCTATCTATCTATCTATCTATCTATCTATCTATCTATCTATCCCCCTCTCTCTCTCTTTCCGTTCTGTCTGTGGGTCTTTCTTCAGGCTCTAGTCCTTTGGCGGAGGATACAATGTCGAAGTTCGTCTATAGAGGAACGCTGTGTGCCATATGCCCTGTAATTGTGCCTTCGAAACTCCTTCACCTGCAGGAGACGTTGCGAATTGTGTCCTCGCCGACAGCACGTTTAGAGAGAAGGCGCCATTCCTGCAAAACCGTGGATCAGCTACATTCTGCTTGTGGCATTTGAGCGGATGATGTGCGCACTGCCACAGCGCTGCTTCAAAGACCGATCACTCACCCTGTGTGCGCGTTTGTTGCCTACGAATAAAACGAGGTGTTTAGGTGGGAATACCACATTTCCTTCAATTTGAGCAAGAACTACAAACTAGCACTCACTAGCGGCGCGCACAAGGACATTTCTAGGGGAGGCATTCTGAACGACAGCATTTCTCTCAAAAATGGGGAAGATGTTCGAATAATTGAAACTAATAAAGGTTCCACTACCACTGGTAAAGACGGTAACTGAACGGACAAAATCCTGCGTACAGCTGTATCCACAATAACCGCGTAGACAATGCAGCCCTAGGAGTCGCGGAGGATGAGACGGCGAGGGATCGCGGCAAAGTAATCGGGGAACTGTAGGTCCTGTCTTGACTTGATCGCGTGTCATAGCTTGGTGTGAAGAAAACTGGAGTTGCCACGGTTTTCCTGGCCAATGATTCCGGCAGGACTGAGAGTCGATCACCATTTTGACTGCCCTTCTGCGCTAATAAATAAAACAGCTCACTACAATTCGAAGGAAAATACGCGTTACCCGTTATGATTGTGAAGGACATTCTTGCGTAATCGTGTGACAATTAAAACTTCAAGAAATAGCTGACAAAAAACTCGTGTCGCCTCATATTTTTGTTGTAAGCGTTGTAACCGGAGGCAAATATTTTACTTTTAGATGTCACTGTAGACCTGCACATTGTTTCTTTACTGTAGAGCGGGACTCCGAACAGGACGCAGTAAAAAAGAACTAGAAGACAAGTATCACAGAGAAACTAAGAATATTCCGAAAACAAGCATACGCCTTTACGTCTCTCCATCCACAATCATACGATAGTTCTGCTAAGTTCTTTCAGCGGTAGGGCCAAATGGCGGATGTGCTTGGTGAAAGACTTTCCAAGATGCGTAAGCTTGGCACTTTATATACAACAGAAAAAAAGCGCGTAGTTATTATCTGGCTATTGTGGAGCCCTTGACCTTGCCCTTTACTCGCAAGGTAGAACCGCGGCGCCTCGATTTGCCCCTTCATACGCGTTGTTTGCCACTTCTCATCAGCCTTTTTATGAAAAAGCTTTATCAGACTATGCCAATTCCACTTTTCTTGTCTCGATTTGTGATGCCAAAAATCACTATGCGCAAAGTATGTCACCCGACGAACGTCCGTGTTACGCATGCACGATTAAACAACTTTGCGAATAAACAACTTCTGCTTTCGCAAGCACACCATTTATATTCACATCACGGTGACCCACGGATATGCATTTTTTTTTACTCCGTGTTCTTTTGCAGGTTTGTTAGAAAGCTTAAACATGTTCTCACAGATTCTCCAATATTTGCTTTCCCAGAAACAAGTTCGGAACGGTTCTCACATCTAAAATGCATCCATACACGCTTCTTGAACACTTTTGCAGAAATTTTGTCATTCCAAACGACTTCAAGCGAATACCACTGGAGAAAATCTCCTACCAGATCGTTTTCACAGCCCTTGTCTTTGGTCATTAATGTTGTTGTGCTCGTTGTGGCATCTAATCATTCTGAAACGAATGTACCACAACAATGTTCTTCTTTTTGGATGTTTTATTAGACGAATAAAAACATCTAAATATCTTTTCATAGCTCCCTCAAATTCTTTTGGTAAGTTCTTTCAAATATATGAGTTATTCTAGGCATTTAAGGACCGTTCATTCAATTACTTGGAAAAAAACTGTGGTTGATTCTCTGCCATAGTAATCGATAAAACACGAAAGTTTATTGTGCAGCGAAATCTGCAGCTGAGCATGATTTGCGGGTCGGCGGCTGTCTTGTGGGCGTGCTTGGCGAGCGACGTCCTGTTTGCGGGTCGCCTCTGCAAAGGAGTGCTGGCGTCATTTCCGTGGTGGGTATGACGTCAGTGAAATCTTGGTGTACCGCGCCATAAAACGCTTTCGTGTTAAATTAAAAACCCGAAAACGAACAACGTAAGTAAGATAACGCGCTCTTTAGTACAAAAGGTTGCTTTCCCGCAAGAAGGTCCTGTGTTCAGGGGTGCAACCTTTACAGGGCCGCTTGCTTCGTTGTGCTGGCGTCATTTACGTGACGGATATGACGTCAGTGAAATATTTGTCTATCCCGGAATGAAACACTTTTGTGTAAAAACGTCGTCTTTCCGTCCTTTCCCGTCGTTACCTTGTCACATTTCTGTCACTTCACCTAACCAGGTAACACAAAAAACATCTTGGTTGAAATGGCCAATTTAGTACAGCCGTTTCTTCGCATTTTGCACATTCAAGTGCCTGTTCTTTATTTTTAGCTGAGTTAATAGCATTCTTATGCAGGTTACGCACCGTCGGCCCGTTGCGTTGAACGGGTTAGGTGTTTTGTTCTCACCGACGCCTCTTGGCAGCATTCCCTGTAGACATGTGTTCTTTGTTGGCTCTCTGGACTCATTCCCGACTTGGACCCCAGTGCGACGAGTCTCGAGGCGAGCAGCTCTTCGTTGGGCGTGCGGACGATCCGTGGGCGAATGACGACGCATGCGAATGATGAACGCACAGCCGTATATCGTGAGCGGAGGAGCCATCGAGTGACACCAGCAGTGTGATTGTGATAGCGAAGGTGTTGCCACAATTGCGCTGGGGTGCTTTTAATGGGAAATCTTAGCCAATGTCTCTATGATTGCCGTGACAACAGTGCGCCGGGGCTTCGACTGCTGGGCGGTCACTGCGACGCATGAGCTCACGCGTGCGCGCTCACGTGCGCTCTTCCCGGGTTTTAACTGACGAGCGGTCGCCGCGAGGCCCGGCTTCACATGCGGGCGCGCAACAATTTTAGGGAAAAGCTTTTGGGAGGCCGTGTCTGCGCAGAGCCGCATGAACGGTGTGAATGATGGCAAGACCAACTAATTAAAGAAAAAGCCAACGATGAAACAAAGCAAAGGAGGAGACTGTCGCAAAATTTTGAGGGGAGGGCGATTCACTGTGGCGGTGCGAGCCAGCGCTCTCCGAAAGTGTGTGGTGGGGGAAAGAAGGAGGCAGTGTACCGTGCCCGCACGAGGCACTCGACGGCACGAAGCTGGCGAAAACGTGAGGGAGGCGTGCGCGTGACTATGATGTGCGTTCGCATCAGACGCAGTTCGGGGTCCTTCCTGAGGCGCACTTCGCGCCGCCGGCGCAGAGGCTTATCATCGCTGCCGTCGACAGACAGACAGACCACAGACAGAACCAAAACTTTATTTCGCCACGTCTGGGGCGATTAGGCCAGCGACATCTTCTCCGTCGTCCGTCGGGCGGCAGGGCCCCTTTTGGGCAGGGTCCGGCGCCATCGGCCAAGCGGGCCAGGTCGTCTTGAACTTGGGGGTTTGGTCACGCAGGGCGGCCTCCCAGCGCACCTCGCTGGTGATGGTAAGGAGAATGGGATGGGATCGGTGCCTGGATAGTGGGATGCTATCACAGGCCCATATGATATGGGATAGCGATGCGTAAGGGACCGAACAATATGGACATGCGTCTATGTAGGTGTCGGGGAAGATCGCAGACATGATGGCAAAGGTGGGAAGGAGCGGGTCTGGAGCTGCCGATGGATGACCGCCAAGGATTGGGATACAAACCCACGAGTCAGTGCTGTCTCAGCGCACTGCTGCTGCACCAAAATCTTGTACTCAGGAGTATCGTAATCGCCAACCAATTTTTAGATGCAAAGCATCTCTTGCTCTCGGCTCCGTCATCCGTCGTCCATCCATCCGCCGGCCCAGGAAAACACCGGCAACACTGTCGCTCCAGCATCTCATGGTCGGGGCTATGTCCCCCCCTTGTTGTGGCGCCGTCCACACCCCCACTGCGCATGCTCGGCTCATCTCGGGCCGGCCCAGGAAGACAGCGGTAACACTGTCACTTGAGGAGCCATTAAAGGGTAAGACACCACCGGGCGTTTAGCAAGCCGAGCATGCGCAGTGGGGGTGTGGACGGCGCAGCAACGACAAGGGAGGGACATGCCCCGTCGCATCTAATAAAATTACAACCATCTTCCGGTAGGGGAACCCTGAGTAGTATGCGAAACAGCCATGGGCTCAACGCAATTTCCTATTTCGTAGATCCGGTAAGTGAAAAGTGTGGTAGTTACCATGGAAACCAAACTGTAAATATAACGGTAGATGCGTACCTCAACCTAACGGCAAAGACGAACTGAAAACTAATGGGCACTTGAATTGACCCCATGGCTGCTTTGCATACTACTCAGGGTTCCTATATGGGAAGGTGGTGTAATTTTTTTTCCTACTTTTACGTGGAGACACGAAAAATTACGATTTGCTTAAAGGAGCCATGAAGAGAAAATGCAAGTTGGTTTTATTCGAAAGATTTCGTGTTTTATAGTGCCCCCAGCGCTTGTCCGGATACAAACGGTGCTTTATTCACTGAGAAATTAAACAATTTAGGTTAAAATTTTGATTTTCCCGCTCAATCGTGCGTTTTCGTGGTCCCAAGTGACATCACTGGAACCGACCGCTCTGCAGCCTAGAGTACCTTCATTCACGCATCCGCCGTACAGGGTAGAGACACGTATACGCTGGCGCCGCCATTTTCGGTTGCTCGCTCGCCGCCGAAGCAAGTCATTGTGTCAAAACCGCGCTAAAATTATCGCCGCAACGCGGTTTACTGAAGAAGTTTGAATCATATTGTCTGTTTCGCGTTGCTAGGTCTCGTGGGAAACGAAAAGAATAACGCGTTGAGCCCGTTGGCCCAATTGCGGCGGCACGGGACCGTTCAAAGGTTGTCTCCACCCTGTACAGCGGTGTTGGTTTGTTCCCGCGTTTCTTTAGGTTCCGTAACCTAGATGGCGCCACCATACCGTGGCAAGCGTTTGGTTTGTTTTTGCCCGCATTTAAACCTGGCTTGTTTTTGTTCTGGGAGAAAATATTCGTTCCCTGAAACAGTGCTCGCTCGACAAATGGGGTCACGTAAGACACCGTTGCTTGCGTCAATCGGCCAGTGTCGTCTGAGACAACCCAAGCCCCGTAGTGCTGTGCAGCTATACCAAGCATGCTGTGCGCAGTACGAACAGCAGAACGCATCAGTACTTCTATGTTTACATGTGCTTTCGTAACTTCCACTGTTTGTCCCATCATTCTTATTGCTTTGTAAAGAATGTGCCCTAAATTTAAGCGCAAATCGCTCGTTCGTCTAGTTTGTAAGTTCTACCTAATTTGCGTCTGCTTCTGCCAGCCTCCGCCAATCGCAGAGCTTAGCTCATGTGACGACATAGGTTCTGTTGCGGGAAATGAGCTGGTGGGTAGCATGACCATTCCCGTTTTTCCTAATTATGTAGCTTATTTGAGCGAAGTTTACGTTTAAAAGTGGTGTCAGTATGATTCTAACGAGACAATCTTTTGAATGAACCAAACTTGTGTGTTCTCTTCATGGCTCCTTTAAGAGCTTCGCTCTTAGTAGACATGAAGAACATAGAGAGTCGCCAATGTTGCCGAGACGTCACGTTTTTCTATAAATTAATAATGGTCATCTTGATGCACCTGATATAATGCCCAGCGTTAATTTACATGGGCCTCAGGGATTCACACGCCACTGCATTTTATTTTCCCCCAGCACGTTACATAGCCTATCTCTTTCTGAGCTCCTACAATTCTTGTGCAACAGCATGTTTACATAGATTATTTTTTTGTCACCCAAAGTGTTTTTTCATCGCGACTTCAAGAATATGTTTCAAATGCCTTGACTCACAGTTTTGCCATGTATGCACAATTATCTCCTTGCACAATCACAGCTTGCGAATAAGAAATGTGCTTGTAGTTTTACTACTGACATTGTATGATTGCAAGTACTGTTTTTTATTGTATTGACATGTATACCAACGTTAAGCGCTTGCTGTGTATTGGATACGAAAGAAAACATAAATGATTGAATGAGGCTATAGAAATTTCGAACGAATGTCTGCCCATCTAGCGGTGAAGTTACAGCTGCTTGTCACAAAGCATGCCGCTCATGCCTGTATAGGTTCCAGTGCTTCTCTATTCGAATTAACAAAGATAGCTAGCTGTAAAACTTCCCCATTTATTAACTGCACTGCACAAGTGCTGGAAGTTATGAAAAACGGGGGAACAGAGGATGGCTACATTATAATTCTAGAGGATATATAAATGGGATGTACTGGAGGAGGATCCTCCGTAAGAAAAGAGAGAAGTACCCGATAGGAAAGCGGGTACGGTCGGGAGATACCTTCTCACTAAAATTGTTCCAGCACGTCTGGAGGTGACATTCAGGACGTTTGACTGGGGTAACGCAGGATTTTGTCTAAACGGGGAATAGTTGAGCCATTTGAGGCTTGCTGACGATATCGTCATGTTCAGTTGGTCTTCAGACACACCTGCGAAAAATGCTTGCGGAACTACGATCAGGAAGCCTGGCCGTAGCCCTAAAAATAAATTTGAATATTTGTATAGTAGTTCAAATAAGCACATTGAACAGCGCTTTCACTTTCAAAAAATGTTTTCGCATTTACTAACCCAATGATAAACAGTTATTTGTCACAGCATATACTTGGTACTTAGTAACTGGAGTGGAGGTAGTAAATGTAGCAGTAGTAAGTTTAGAAGCAGGTAGTAAGCACCGCTACCTTCAGCAGGAATGTTCTATTGAATAACACTCCCCTCAGCTACATGTACAAACTGGCCATGCATAACCTAGTTAAAAGCGCGACCTTAATCTAGTGTGTACATACATAACCATTTTACACTCTTATTCTCGGGAAAGAGTGTCAAAATCTTGTCCTTGGAGCACACATCTTTAAAAGGTGTTGTTTCCTAAATACCGGCGTAAGGATGACATCACGCACCCCTCTGTCTAACGACGGCGATGGTTGAACGCGAAGCGTTCTCTAGATCCATGGATTCTTTATTTGCTAAATTCCACACTGCGAGCATGCACTGCTCCGGAGGTACGCGCCACTTTTCGGGGATAGCCACAGCAACTCTCGGGTGTGCACTCCGCAGGCATAACGTTTGGGTGTGGGGTGTACGGCACGAATCGTTGCCCGCTCCTTGGCGTTCAGTCAGCAAATTTTTGAGTGGGTGCCGCTTTGAGGTGTTAAACCCACAGATGTGGAGTTAGGCCTAACGCCCTAAACCTTAAAATCGAAGTTAGGCCTAGCGTCTTGTGGCTAATACTCCTACAGCACGCACAACAACGCGATTCTTATCGTGACGGATTATTGTATCGTCCTCTGAGCTTTCCAAACCGCTTCGACCATGTCGAAGTGGAGCAGTCGTATAGAGGCCGGTTTCGTAACGCGTGGACATAGGTTACATTCCAGCCACGGGAAGCGCTTTTTATTCCACTTCCCCCACGAGGATTCATCATCATCGTCAGAGAAATTTAGCTTTCCTGCAGCGCGTATAGGCGTGCAACGGCATTAGTGAGGCAAAAAAGGCAAAAAAGCTTCTTTAAAAGGTGTGCTTGTAAAGGGTGTGCTTGTAAACCCCCACAAGGCTGTGGACAGAGCACCTGCGCGTGACAATGTGGATCGGCTGAGCACGTAGCACGTCATAGTGACAACTTTTAACACGCACATTTCACACTTTGACTACTAATAAATTGAGCAAGAAAGCCAGCGGGATGTGAGAAGAGAATTTATTATAAAACCACATATCAGCACGCAGCGACTAGTGGTAACAGCGCTGCCCGAAAAACAGAAAAACAAAATCCAATCAGTTTCCAAATACTCCGGGCAGTCAACACTTTTCACGACAAATGTCTAATGGTGGTAAAACAAGCTACTCAGAAATCAATCCATAAAAAGTTCACATGCGTTCACCAGAAAGAGTTCATAAACTCGTTGAAAGTCAATACGGCACAATAGGGATGCTCAGGATGTTGTTCCTGGCCACTATGAAACGCGTGGACCAGCGTAACAGGAAGGCTTCTTCGCCTAGAACTGCCAACTCATTTCCTAAGTGACTCATAAGGATTGACCGCACACGCCACAGCAATGGAAACATCGCCCGTTGCGGTCGGGCGCGAAGACACGCGGCACCACGATTTCGCCACAATACAAAAGCCCCAGCACACATCAGGAAGTTCACCAACGTGTCATTTGAACGTGTGCTCATTCTAAGTGTAACACCAAACAACCTGCTTAGCAAAGTCCAAAACGTTGCCGCAACACGACACTGAAACAAGGCATGTTCCAATGTTTCAGTGTGCCCGCAGTGCGGGCACCGTGAGGAACGCACGATGCCGAATCTCGCCAGACGGTCACACGTTGGAAGAACTTGCCATCCACGCAACCATCCGAAATCCCTAACATCAGAAGGAAGCTCCGTCGAAGTCAGCTGATGCCAACGGACACCGCGTGATCTTGCTGTCTGCTGATTATCTAATTGGTTTATTGCCAATTTTTCGCACAATTCGCTTGCATACTTTCCCTGAAATTTAGGCTTGGCAAGGTAGACTGGACGTTTCCTCAGTGTTTTGACTACATAGGCATAAAATGGCGGTGACTGCTCAGCAGAGGGACCGGCAATGCGTTCGTCATAAAATGCGTTCGTCATAAAACATGAGCGGTAAGTTCCCAGAAAGTAAGTGCAGCAGCGCCCTCCCAGAAAGTACTGCAGTACTCAGTTGAGCGCCCTCCCAAGGTCGAACACTGCGCGTACGGCCAGTTGCACGCTACACATGGTTTGCAAGAACACTGCGCGTACGGCCAGACTGAAACCACCCATTGATGGTTTGCAAGCAAGGCAGACTGAAACCACCCATTCAACAGCGCACGCGACACTGTTTCTGTCTTGCCCGGCGAGTCTCACTTCGTGGCGAGCTGACGGGTGACGCGACACTGTTTCTGTCGGTTTCGCTGCCCGCCCAAAAGAACGTGTGACCCAAACTTCGTGGCGAGCTAAAAACGGTGAGCGCCGCCGAGATGGCGCGGCGGTTTCGCTACGACTTAATTATGTGCTACATAAAAAAGCGCCGCCGAGACGGACGACTTAATTATGTAGCTGCGCTCTGCGAGGGAAAGTCTGAACTTTGACGCAACCTGCAAGACGCTGCTCCGCTGTCTCGAGGAGGCGCTTCCACGTACTACGCGCCACTTCACCCGAGGAATGAAAAACCACACCAAGTACTCGAACACCCGTAACCCATTCTACGTCGCCCGCTAGGCTAGACGCAAATGTGCCGAAGCGCACCGCCATACTTTTGCCCCTGTTCAGTCGAGCTCCAGACAGCTCACCGTACTCATAAAATAGCCGCATAAACGCTTGGTAGCTGTCCTCGTCCCGAATGAACAGGGACACATCGTCCGCATACGCAGACACCTTGACTTGGCCTATGCCAGGCAACGGGAAGCCGCGGATGGCAGTGTTTGCATCGGGAAGCCGGCGGATGGCAGTGTTTGCATAGACAAATGACAAAGAGCAGAGGCGACAAGCGGGTCTAGATCCTGCCAAATGACAAAGAGCAGAGGCGACAAGGGGCATCCCACGGGTGACGGAGCCTTATCCCACGGGTGACGGAGAACTTAACTAGTCCGTTGACAAGGAGTCCGTCTGACAAGGCTCACGTTCGAGTACAGCAGCTCAAGCATGTTACAAAGTCGGCCGGAAAGCCGTATTGACGCAAAACGCCTGCCAGGTATCGATGTTCCACTCTGTCGAAGGCTTTCGCTTCACGGGAAGGGAGTATAACTTTGTTACATCAGAAATACAACCGCTCTTCTTGCTTTTGTAGCCACCAGCGGAAAGTCCTCTGATAGAGTCGGTGGCCTTCTCGCAAAATCAAATATTCTAGCGTTAATTTTAGAATTATGCGCTATAACGTGAGTATACACAAGTCAGCATGTGAGTGTGCACAACTGTTTTAATTGTGACGTGGAGTGGGAAAAGTGCTACATTGATTATATTTCAATTAGTCCTAGAATTTTGTTAGTAATAATAGAGGTTCGTGTCAAACAAGCAGCAGTTACGAAGTGCATAGTATTTAGGGTCCATTCTCAGTGACATAACCTACGTATCATTATTCGGGGTAGCAAATTCTGTAGCGAGTTAGTTCAAGCAGCCGTTACTACGTGTCACGCGTCTCGACCGGCAGAAAAGGAGAAAACGGGTACAAGCTTCAGGAAAGACATTTATAACAAAGGAAACTTCAAAACAGGCAAAGCACAGCAAATATAAATCATTCGCACATGAAAAAAAGGGCCCATCTCCCGCGAGGGGGACTCGAGTAAATGCGTCGCATAGGGGGTGGGTGTATTGCGTTAACGTTTAGTGTTTGGGGAGTTGGTGGTAGTGAATGCGTTGTATCAGCAGCTTCTGGACGTCGTTTGAATGAGTCAAGGATATAAGGCGCGTTCGTAGCCTTTCATTCTGTGTCGGTTTTGTGGCGCAGTGGGAAGAGCACTATGTACCTCGCGTTCCGCCCACAGGTAGTGAACGCGTTGTATCAGCAGCTTCTTGACGTAGTTTGAATGAGTCAAGGATATAAGGCGCGTTCGTAGCCTTCCATTCTGTGTCGGCTTTGTGGCGCAGTGGGTAGAGCACCATGTACCTTGCGCTCCGCCCGCAGGGTCGTGGGATCGAAACTAGGCGCCGGTAAGTATTATTTTTTTAGATAGTGTAGGGGGAGGGGTGCGGACCTGTTTGTTGAGAGCGAGGAGGGTAGCGTGATGCGGGAGAGGAGGAGTGGGGGAGAGGGCGCGCCTGCGCGCTGAGCTGTTGCGGACGCACAGCGGACGCTACATGTGAGTTATAGAAATGCTCTGCATTTAAAAGAAGAGTTAATGAGAAGGCAGAATTAACTCCCCAGGAAAATTGAATAGTCTCCTACTGTAATCTACAGAGTGTTGCGCAAATAGTCCATAAACAGGCCTACCAAGTGACGAACGCTGAAGTGTAAACGTTTCCCGGCAGTGAAGCTGTCACGAGGAGGTTATGCTTCCGTGTTGTCGTCGTGATCGTCGTGATCGAGTTACTCGGTTCGGGAGCGTCGCCGTTACCGGGTACGACGGTGCGATCCCACTTAGAGAAAACACGCGGCCGCCGGCGCTACAGCCACCTAGGCGTGGGTTGGCGGAGCGTCGGGAGACAGGAGCCTATGCGTCGTCGGCCCGCTCCAGGCCAGGCTTGTGTGGCGACGTCGGGGCCTTTGGTCGCGGCATCCCATGCTCCGTCTTCCGGAACCCGGTGTCTTCCTCCGCCCTTTCCTCAATCTTCCCCCTTCCCTCTCTTCTTCGACCTCCTCCTCGGCCGCGCCATTGAGAGGATTGCCCTTGATTCAGGACACCTTGTACTAGCTTTTTGTTAAGAGTGGTTTGCAGCTTGGACAAGATGCCACTTCTTACATTAACCACGAGAAAGAAATTCCGCGCCGAATGGGTAGTAGATGGACTGGACTCGACTAGAACTCGCAAGTACTGAAAGGTGAGCGGCCTCCGTGAGGTAAAGGAAAGGCATAAAACCAAAGTGTTTTTCAGCTGATGACATAGGAGGCCGAAACATAATGGCTTGTTAACAAGTGAACGGAAACAGAACTCGGCTGGACGGGCCAAGGAACGAAGGATGATAGGAATAACATTAACGGAGTACTGACAGCAAGGTGAGGTCTAAGAAACAATATAGTTGAGTTGAGTTGTTTGTGGAAATGCCTCATAATTTTTTTGCAGAGATCCGATGCTGGAATCACATTGAAAATTGAGTTTAATTGCCTTTTCCGCGAGCTACCAAAAATCGGCCACACTCGCGACGCTGCTATCGGCTAGACGAAACGTCTTCCGGTGTCTTTTGCCTGTTCAGGGTGGCGCGATATCGCCGCTTTCGGAACCGGAAACGGCAGCCTGCGCTGCTGTTATCGGTGGTCTCGTTTCGGCAGGAGGCGTAGGTGTGATAGCCGTGATACCTCTATGAGCAAGGCTTGTAAACTTTGCACGCTTTACGTTTTCGACGTATTTGCTTTTCAGTTAGTTGCCGGCGCGCGGTGCTCCCCTGCACTGGTGCCAAAAACTGTGTGGTGTCTCAGCTGAGCGGCCTGATCGCATCGCCGAGCTGGCCAACGTTCTGCTATGGTGAGCTCAGAGAAGATGAAGTACAGCTCAGTGGAAGCCGATCCGGTCAAATCGACGGAAGGAGCCAAGATGCACCATTTTTCTAATGACGACGCGCAGCGCGAAACGTAGGCTGAGTTCGTGCGGGTGGCGGCCGCAAGAACTGGTCGCCGAAGCCGGCGATCAGAATTTGCTCGCTGCACTTCTCGGATCACTGCTATATGCAGAGCCCGAAGTTGACGGAGGACCTGCAGTACGATTAGGCAGCCTTGGAATAGGGAACCCGGCGTTGGGGGCCCCCAGGAAGTCAAAGAAACCCAAACGGAAATTACTCGCTTGCGGCGAATTTTAGAAGAGGGGCGTCTCCAACCACAACCGGCTTGCGTTGGTCATGTCCGCTCGGATGATGGTAAATTTAGGCTTAGCATCGTGGCGAGTTTTTGGTCACCGCTATCGGTGCAACTGCCAATGACATTCGCTAACACTTTTCACCGCACTATCATCACCTTTCTCTGAGGTGGAACTTTATTTTAGCTATAATTGCCATTTCAGCGAGCGGTAACCAAGACTATGCCATGGCCTTTTTTTTATTCTTCTGCGCAGGTAGTGCCATCCTTCGGCAGATCGCCGCACCGCGCCCCGCGGTGCCCGGTGGACCGTCAAACCTCCGCGGCCAGTCATCTTACGCTCAGCATCGCAGCACATATCTGATGACCGCTTTTACGATCAGCACTGATTACAATCCATAGCACAATTTGTCACCACACTAACTTTACTTTCTCGCATCTGGAGCTTCTTTGTGGCGATCACATTGATTCGGAAGAGGGGCGACAACCTGTTACTACTGTGGTCAGTGCCGGTTCGAGCCGCAGCGATATTAAAAACTCGGGTGGCAGCGGCTCAACCGAGTCTGACGATTCAGTCGACTGCGCGGGCGAGTGCGTCCATCTGCAATCGTAGCAGACGATGCTGCAAACGTCCCTGACGTCAGGGGTTCTTAATTAACGTTAGCACCAGCAGCTTTTGCTATCACAAACCTGTGACGTAACGCCGCCCGGCCTGCATTTCAACGGCCATTTGATTGATTGTGCGGTTTAACAAACCGCCGCTACACAGGTGATGAGGCTTGCCGTACTGGAGAGCTCCAGGTTAATTTTGACCACCTGGGGATCTTTAACCTGCACCCAATCTCGAACACACGGGTTTTTTGATTTTCCCCTCCATCATAAATGCGGCCGCACGGCCGGGAATCAAACCCGTGTCGTCGTGCTCAGCAGCGCAACACAATAGCCACTGAGCCACCATAGTGGGGTGAATGGCCATTTGGCGCGGTACGACCGAATTTGAAACAGATTGAAATAAAAGCGTTATAAATAATTCTATGCTGGCGGCTGACCGCTTTTGGTTCGATTTTCGTAATTGCTGGGCCAATAGGTATTCCTTATGAAAACCGAAACGAGAAATTTAGTGTGAGTACGTCTTTAAGCACAAGAAACAGTCTTAATGGATCAGTGAACAGATTCGAGCCAAAGATATCATAGTTCAAATTACGAAAAAAGGAATGCACATGGCCTAGCCATGTCATGAGACAAAATTACGACAGGTGGACTCCCAGCGTAACGTAGTGGCTTTCGAGAAACGCGTCTAGAAGAAGTGGAAGGCCAATAACTCGATTGTTAGGAAGAAATAAGAAAATTCGGTGTCAAAGAAAGAACTCGGGCAGTGAAAAGGTAGGAACAGCTGGAGGCCAAGGGGAGAGGCCTTCATCCTGTACTGGACCTAAATAGGCTGTTGATAATGAAGATAATGGCGATGAGATATTTTCGTGTACAGTAGACCATCACTTAGGTAGCTAATGTTTCACAAAATTTCGCTGTTCTGGGACTCAGGCTGGCCATGTCGACGTCCACACCACGAGGATCTCTGTCGGCGTTCCGACCAGTTACGTGTCTAGTTTCATCCGGCTTTTTGGTGCAGCGTACAGGGTCAAGAGAAAAAGCCGTTTTTAATTTCAAATTTCACTTCTTTCTGTCGTTGGAATGGAAAGCCGCGCACAACTCGGACTGCAGCTTCGCTGTTCGTCCATCCTCACGCATTGGTAATGTATTTGCCACTAAAGTCGAATGCTAAGCCGCAGTAGTCCAATAGTAAGTCCGTTTCAGCATTTTATTAACGAAATTCACCTCGTTTTCGAAAGCGAACCAGTACATGGTGTGAGGCCTTTTGGAGGAAACGCCAGTTTTGTCCCGTTTAGGAAACTGAATGTGGTTGCGGGATGGGCATGACAACCCTATGCACGTTAAAAGTGGGCTGTGATACCGATTTGTTGATTACGTTTGTGGCCAGTGCCTAGCCACGAAACGATTTCGTTATCGTGTGCGGAAAGAGGAGGATTCGCTTCTTCTTTCTTGCGCCAGGCCTCAGCCTGCTGTATTGTTTACTGTGTGCCCGTCACTCACGTACGTTTATTTAGTTTTATATGCCACGTTTTCTATCTGATCTGGTGGACATAGAAAACGCTGAGTTCTTCCAAAAATGCCCACACGCCCAGCGACCAAGCACTATATTCCCAGATGGCCGGCGGCTCAAGTAATTCCCTTCAACACCCGATCCAGGTGTCTTTGACAGCTTTATTGTAGTGAAGGTTCCCTCAGATAAACTTTATTGTATGCAAAAACTTTTTGCCATATCTGACTTCCTGATCATGTAACATCGAAAAGAGCTTCTTTCTGACACGGCATTGCACAGTGTTCACAATCCGGTGCGAAGCGTGCCATTTGTTGGATGGTCGAAAGGGATTTTCGCGAAGTGGAACAGGGTCTCAGCTGTCAGAGTTGTGAAAGCTTTGTTGTAACTCTTTTGAAAGGTAATGCGCAACCGCACAATATTACGTATTTGAAGGTAGGCCTCTTTGTCTGAAAACTGTGCATAAATGTCTTTTCTTATCCAGGAACGAGGTGGCACGCGTCAAAGGGAAGAGAATGAATAGCGAGGTTTTTCACAAAACCAGTTCCGGGGTCCAAGGTTTTCAGTATGCGGGGTCAACTGGACTCCATATTTGTGGACATCTCATGCGGAGATTTTCCATGATCGGTTCGTTGCTGGCGGTGTTTTTTAATCTGACCCCGTGTCAACGTTGTGAGGCCATTAGACATAGCCCCTGTCTTGCGTTCCGGTTGTTATGACATTATTTTAGCTACAGCAGCAGGTGAACATCCTGTTGGCAACGTACTCGATGCCCTGTGTGCCGAGCTTTCGGGAGGATGAAAATATGCGTTTGGTTCGCTACGTGTAAACCCGCACATTTTTTGTAGCGTGTTCGGCTACAAAAACCACTCTTAACTGGATGCTAATTATTTACTTTTATATTTGTTTCAATCGTACGTTGGGGTAGCACATTTTATTGAATGTCCCATTTACTCGTGCGTTTCCCGCGGATTTGTGAGACACACGGTGAGCAGTGGCACAGCATGACTAAATTACCAATCGCTAATATAGGTGCGCAGAGCACAAGTAAATTAATAACAGCAAATCCCTCTTCGCATTGCATTGCACCAGTATGAACCATGCTTGGAGATCGTACGTGGTGCCGTAACAAAGCTTGTTGCGTTCCACTTTTCTTTAACTGTTCGTGTTAATGCGAAAGAAGTATTTTTGCATACTGAGCGGAAAAGACAGCGTCCTGAGGCAACAACCTTCTGTTTCCTTCCCGCACACGGTTGTTAGGATTGGGTGGCACGGCAATGTTTACAAAGGTTGATGTTTGGCGAGTTCTTTCATGGTTCAAACGAGGAGCAACAGCGCAAAAGCGTAAGTAAGCACCGTCTTTGTAGTCGTCTTGGTCTCTTGTCTCGTCATTTCTGCGCTGGTATACCCTTCTGCGGCACTATAACTACCGGCAGCAATGGCTGTGGTAGCACGTCGTAGGGCTACAGGTCGAACGAGGACTGTGAGGACCGGAATGACTGCCTTCGTGTGCAAGTCCAGATGATGTGCCCAAATGCGGTGGACCTGATTAGCACGACGTCCGGCGTATGTGTCCCTCCTCTCCGCGTTTATTATGAGCATTATTCTGTTACGGTTCCTCCTCTCAAGATGAGAGCAGGAATGGCCTTAGCGGGGAGCGAGTTTACGGTCTTGTGGTGCTGGAGCAGGCGGTGTCCATCAATGTGACATGGTATGTGCAAAATGGCGATAGCGGCGTGAAAACAGAATGTGCCGCACAATGGTGGTGTCCGTTTCACACTTCATAAGGAGTGTGGGAAAAGGGACGAGCCGCCAAGACCCGTTCTGATGCGTGCTTTAATCGAATATGATCAAGATGATGATGATGGGCACGAGGGAGGCGAGGCGTCTTCTTTTTCAACATCCTCCCCCGCGCGAAAATGGCTACACGTTTCACTATGCCTTCACTTGATCAACATTCTCAGAAGGTCCGCATTGAGCTTCGGTCCTTGTTCGAGGTGGCGCTTCAAGGAAGAGACTCCAGCAGCATGGAGGACATGCACGAAAAGGAAGACCTCACTTTCTCGCTTCAGCGGTTTTGGGAACTTGATGCCATCGGCATCATGAGCTGTCCGAGCTCTCATCATAATGAAGATGTCTTGTGCAAGTTCAACGAATCAATTGAGTATCGAAATGGGCGCTATGAAGTAGCGCTCCCATGAAAGTCTACACCAGTCGCCATGGCCGACAATCGCAAGGTTGCCCTGTCGAGACTACATGGATTAGGTCTAAGTCCTTCGTAAAACGAAGAAGCGATGAGGGCTTACGACAAGGCTATAAGGCAATATCAGAAGGATGACCACGCCGAAAAGGTTGTGAGAGGTGCGCCTTCCCCAGAGCATGTATACTATATGCCGCACCGTGTTCGGTCATCCGCGAAGCGTCAACAACCACTCGCCTTCGTGTCGTTTTGGTTTTTGACGCGGTCCTCACATGCTGCTGGAGTCTCTTCCTTGAACAGCCACCTCGAAAAAGTACCGAATCTCAACGCGGACCTTCTGAGAATGTTGATCAAGTTTCGACTGTTCGTGATTGGGATCATAGCCGACGTCCAAAAGGCCTTTTTACAGATTGGTATCCGAGAAGAAGATAGAGATGTGTTACGTTTCTTTCTTGTGGTTCGAGGAGGTACCATCTGCTACCAAGCCTTTACCAAGAATTAAGAGATGCGAATGACTCGAGTCCCTTTCGGGAGCACGTCTAGCCCGTTTCTGCTGTCTGCAACATTGCAATAACACTTCAGTCATGTGACAGCAGGTACCGAGATACGGCGGCTAGGCTGCAGAGAAGCTTCTCTACGTAGACGATCTAGTTTTTGGAGCTGCCACTCGCATGAAGCTATAAAGCTGTATGAAGAGACTAACAAAATAATGGGCAAGGCTGGTATGAAGATGCAGAAATGGACAACAAACTACCACCTGCTACGAGAAAAGTTTTGCCAGGATGATGGAAACTCTGCGACAACTAGAACTTCCACAACGAAAGTTCTTGGATTAAACTGGAACTCGATTGACGATACTATTATTATAAATCTTGAGTCGGTTGAGGAAGCACTCAACGCAACAGCGACAAAACGAAACGTACGGCAAGCCGCGTCCCGCATTTTTGACCCGCTGGGATTGTTAGCGCCATTCACCATCAGAGCAAAGATTTTGTTCCAGAAGATCTGGATACAAGGGCTAGATTGGGAGCAGACCCTACCATGCGGGATATCGGACGAATGGAAGAAGTGGTGCGAGGAACTACCAGACGTTAAGGCTTTTTGTGTTCCACGACAGCAGCTTACCGGAATCAGCCTGGGTGATCGCTAACCCTGCACGTGTTCACCGACGCGAGCCTTCTGCATATGGAGCAGTGGCATATTTGAGAGCTGAAGACAGCTCGGGCAAAGTTCAGTTTCAGCAGCTCATTTCTAAAGCCCGAGTTGCTCCACTCAAGCCTGTCACGTTGCCTCGTATTGAACTTATAGCCACTCTCCTCGGAAGCTCGGCTCACTAGACTGCTGCTGGAAACTATACCCTTTAGTGGAGTCGATTTTTTCTGTTGGACGGATTCCCGAATTTGCTTGAGTTGGGTGCGATCTGCAGCAACTAAATGGAAACCATTTGTTTGCAATCGTGTCGTTGAAATACAAAGTCTAACGGATCCGTCCCACTGGAGACACTGTTCGGGGAAAACGAACCCGGCTGATCTAGTGACAAGAGGAATTTCTGCCACCAACTTGACAGTCACCCGTCTTTGGTGGCATGGCCCCGACTGGCTGTCTGGCCCGCAAGAAGCATGGTCAAAAGAAAATGACTCATCCGAAGACAGAACAGAAATAACGGACGTTCTTTCTGAAGCGACGAACCGAGATGAGTGTAGCTGTTTTTGGCGTGTGAGTGTGCACCGCAGCAGGAGCCTCTTTTGTACCTGAATAAGCAAAGCCACTGGGCACTGGAGAGTGGTGAGGATTACCGCCTGGATCAGAAGATTCGTACACAATTGCCGCGACCAGGCCAACCGCCAGACAGAAGGAGCTCTTACTGTTGAAGAGATGAAAGAGAGCGAAAATACGTGGTTTATGATTGCTCAAAGTGCAGTATTTGGCAACGAGCTTGCTGCGTTGTCCGCAGGCAAGCCCATCGACAAGAATCCGCCGTTCGCGACCTCCGTCCTTTTGTGGACAACAATGGCGTACTGCGAATCAGAACCCGCCTACATAATGCCGCGACCTCAGAAGAAGTTATATGCCCGATACTGCTACCAGGAAATCACCGTGCTACTCACCTGATTGTTGATAACGCGCATAGGCGACTTCTTCACAGTGGAGTCAGTGACTGTCTTGCTGAAATACGCGAGAGGTTCTGGGTGATTCGAGGTCGACAATGCGTGAAAAGAGTTCGGAACGCTGCGCTTGTACGACTGTGCACAGCCTTGCGTCGCTCTCTTCACGTCGCCAATAAACGCTGAAGATCGATTTTCCCTTTTCATATTGTAGCGTGGCACAAACTCAAGAAGATGACGTTGGTGGTAAAAGGACAAAACAGATTTATTAAAAGGCGAACTTGTGCCTCACTAAAAGGAACGCCCTAGTCCCGCTGCCACCGAGCTCTCTCTCGCGCCCCACGCGTGTCCTCTTCTTCTTCAGCACGTGGCTTAGTTGGTTGGCCGCTGTTGATTGGTTGGTTGCTCCGCGAGGCATCCTTTCTTTGTTTGTTCTTTGTGGCCGGGCGCGTGCAACAAGCCATGCCGTGACATTAGCCCCCCTCCCTAATGGCGCATCGTCCCGATGCGCAAAAGGGAGTATTTGTGTCAGGTACCTTTGGGCGTAATTGCAGAATGCTACCTTGTATAGTAGGGCTTCATGCGCACTACATGAACCGTTTCTGGTCGAGGCTGGCGACGGGCCGGGAAAACATGGCTGGATGGTACGACCTCGTACGTAACGTCGCTTAGTCGTCTCAACACTTTGTAAGGTCCGAAGTATCTTCTCAACAACTTTTCGGAGAGCCCGCGGCGTCTGACAGGTGTCCATACCCAAACTTCATCACCTTGCTGGAATTCCGTGTGCCTGCGGCGCAGATTGTAGTGGCTTGCGTCGCGGTGCTGTTGGTCCCTGATGCGGACACGGGCTAGCTGTCTTGCCTCTTCAGCGCGCTGCGTGATCTGTTGGGCACAACAGTCATCATCATTTTCAACGTGGGGCAGCATCGCGTCTAGCATTGTGGCTACGTCACGACCGTAGAGGACACGAAATGGAGTCATTCGCGTCGTTTCCTGCGGTGCCGTATTGTACGCGAACGTTACATACGGCAAAATGGCGTCCCACGTCTTGTGCTCGACGTCTACATACATGCACAGCATGTCGGCGATTGTTTTGTTCATCCGCTCGGTCAGTCCATTAGTTTGCGGATGGTAAGCGGTAGTTCTCCTGTGAGAAGTACCGCTGAGCGTCATTAATGTTCGGACAAGTTGGGCCATGAATGCCGTTCCCCTATCCGTGATGACGATGGCTGGGGCACCATGACGAAGGACTATATTCTCCAGAAAGAAGTGCGCCACCTCTACAGCTGTCCCTCGAGGTAGAGCTCTCGTCTCGGCATAGCGGGTGAGGTAGTCGGTTGCTACGATTATCCATCGGTTCCCCGACGACGAAGTGGGAAACGGGCCCAAAAGGTCCATGCCAACCTGCTCGAATGGTGCGGCTGGAATCTGAAGGGGTTGTAGCAAGCCGGGAGGGCGGCCAGGAGGCGATTTACGGCGCTGGCAATCCCGACACGTCCGTACGTACTGCTTAACAGCCGCTGAAAGCTTTGGCCAGTAATACTTTTGTTTGACTCTCGCCAGTGTTCGGGCGTAGCCAAGGTGGCCAGCAGTTGGCTCATCATGGCAGGCCAGTAGTACTTCGTCGCGGAGACTTGTGGGCATTACCAGTAGGTATTCTTTGCCGCTAGAGGCGAAGTTCCTCTTGTAGAGAACACTGCTGCGTAACGAAAAGGACGGCAAGCTTCTTGCAAAATCTTTTGGTACGACCGATGTATGACCTTCCAGATAGTCAATCAATAGGCGCAGTTCTGGATCTTGCCGCTGCTTCTCGGACATTGCGATGATGTCTACAGCCCCGACGAACACGTCATCGTCCTCGTAGTTAGTGTCCGCTGCTTCCACTGGTGCCCGGGAAAGACAGTCAGCATCCGAATGTAGCCGGCCGGATTTGTATACAATAGTCATGTCAAACTCCGAAGCCGTAAGCTCCAGCGTGCAAGACGTCCCGATGGGTTCCTGAGGTTTGTCAACCAGCACAGCGAGTGGTGGTCGCTAATGACCTGAAATGGCCGGCCATAAAGGTAAGGGCGGAACTTCATTACAGCCCACACAACAGCGAGACATTCTTTTTCGGTGGCGGAGTAGTTGGACTCTGCGCGGGAAAGGGCCCTGCTCGCGAAAGCGATAATCCTTTCCGCACCGTCTTGCCGTTGTACGAGAATTGCTCCGAGTCCGACGTTGCTTGCGTCTGTGTGGACCATCGTGTCGGCATTTTCATCAAAATGCGCGAGCACAGGTGGAGCTTGTAGGCGTTGCTTGAGCTCGTCAAAAGCCGCTTGCTGTTCTTCAGCCCAAACAAAACTCGAGTCATTTCGTGTTAGTTGGGTCAGTGGGGCAGCAGTGTGCGAAAAGTCCTGGATAAAACGTCGGTAGTAGGAGCACAGGCCCAAGAAGCGGCGCACGGACTTCTTATCTGTAGGCACAGGGAAGTCAGCGACGGCTGCAGTTTTGTCAGGGTCAGGTCGGACCCCTTGGCGGCTAACAACATGGCCCAGAAAACGGAGCTCCTCGTAGCCAAAATGGCATTTCTCAGGCTTCAAAGAGAGTCCAGCGGAACGGATGGCCCGGAGGACAGAAGTCAGCCGTTTCAAGTGCTCGTCAAAGGTTTCGGAAAACACGACAACGTCATCGAGGTAGACTAAACACGTTTGCCATTTCAAGCCGGTCAAAACAGTGTCCATCATCCTCTGAAATGTTGCCGGAGCGGAACACAATCCAAAGGGGAGAACTTTAAACTCATAAAGTCCGTCTGGTGTCACGAAGGCAGTTTTTTCACGATCCCGCTCATCGACTTCTATCTGCCAATAACCACTTCTTAGGTCCATCGACGAAAAGTAGCGCGCATTGCGCAGTCTGTCCAGAGAGTCGTCAATGCGCGGGAGCGGATACACATCCTTTTTTGTGACTTCATTCAGCTTTCGGTAGTCAACGCAAAAGCGTAGAGTGCCATCTTTCTTCCGCACTAGGACCACCGGTGACGACCACGGGCTTTGAGATGGCTGAATAACATCGTCCTCGAGCATTTGTTGCACCTGCTGATGTATGGCATCGCGTTCTTTCGGGGAGACACGGTAAGGATTCTGATGAATGGGCCTTTGGTTGTCGTCGGTAACGATGCGGTGCTTTGTTAGCGCTGTCTGACGAACCCTCGTTGTCGAAGAAAAGCAATCTTGAAATTCCAGCAATAACTGGAGGAGCCCTTGCTGTTTCTCGGCTGGCAGGTCTGGACAAATATCGAGAGTGGGGGGCGAGCGCTCCGTGTCTGATGTTTCTGTGTGCAACACGAGACATTCTGCGCCGTCAGCGATGTTCTGAAAGCTTGCCACGGCGGTACCTTTCGGGATTTGCTGACGCTCATGTCCAAAGTTTGTGAGTAAGATCGCGGTGCAACCATCATTTAGGTGCACTATACCACGAGCAATGCCGACTCCAAGGTTTAGAAAAAGAGCGCTATTCGGCTCTGCTATGCCATCCCCGTAGCATGACGAGTCGCACTTGACAGATACAAGGGCACATGATCGGGGTGGCAAAGTAACCCCGTCATCGATAACCCGCAACGCCGAGCATAGGTCCTCTTTGAGTTCTGAAGGTACACAGCAAGTCGAAAATGTGACGGAACGCTCGCGGAGGTCTATTACTGCTTTGTGTTCCCCCAGGAAGTCCATGCCTAATATGAGGTCTTTGCAACACTGCGGCAGAATGATGAATGAGGTAACAAAATCTGAAGCGTCGATGCGAATTCTGGCAGTGCATTTTCCCACGGGCTCCATTAGATGCCCGCCAGCCGAACGGAGGGGAGGTCCGGTCCACGGGGTTTTAACTTTTCGTAAGCGTGCCGCGAGACGTTGACTAATTATAGAAAAGTCCGCACCAGTGTCCACCAAAGCAGTCACTTCGTGACCGTCGACAAAAAGAGGCAGTTCAGCACTGACGACGTCATCGGCGCTTTCTTCGGTTGTCAGCGCCGTTGGACCGCAGGTCACCACGTCGTCGCCACTTTCCTCACACGTCAACCTTGTCGGATCGTTCGTCTGGGTCGTTGGAGGGGCTTGGTAGCTGTCGTCCTTAGCAACCTTGCCTCCTGAGGTTGCCGCTTTTAGTTTCCCCGTCTCCCAGGACTTGGGGACCTTCCCCTGGGCACGTCCTGACGGCTTCGATGAACGTTGGGTGGGCTGTTTGCACGACCTGGTGACGGCGAACGCGGCCGAAGCCTGGCAGTTGCTCTCGTCGCAAGATAATCTTCAATTTGTGGAGGTCGTTCACCAAAGCGGGGGCGGGGAGCAGATGGCGAAAAACCGGGAAGTCCAATTTCTCGGTACGGGCAGCGACGGTAGACGTGATCTGCTTCACCGCAGTGGTAACACAGCGGCCGGTTGTCAGCAGTACGCCACACGTCCGTCTTGCGTACCTGAGGATGGGGTCTGGGCTCGGGCCGAGGCCCTGGTCCAGCAACTGGCTGTCGACGTGGTGCCGTTGACCTGTGAAACTGTGGGCGAGCCAAGACATTCGCGTAGCTCACTTGCGGCTCGAACTGTGGGCGAGCTAAGACATTCGCGTAGTTCACTTGTGGTTCTTCCGGGTACTGTTCGGGTAGTGCAAGTGCCTGGCGGATTTCCTCTCGTACGACCTCCGCAACAGAAACTCGAACTGGCTGGTTGGGACGGACATTATGTTTCTGGAGTTCTTCTCGTACGATCGAGCGGACGAGGTCACGCAGGGAGCTCTCGTTAACGGCAGACAGAGCAGCAGAATTCACCAACGATGCGTTGCTTGAGCGATCGTACTGGCGGCATCGGTCCTGGAGTGCTCGTTCGATGGCCGTAGCCTCCTTTACAAATTCGCGTACAGTCCGCGGAGGGTTCCGTACAAGCCCGGCGAATAGCTGCTCCTTAACGCCATGCATTAGGTAGCGCAACTTCTTGGGTTCAGACATGTCGGGGTCCGCCTTCCGAAACAGGCGCGCCATGTGCTCGGAGAACATGATCACACTCTCATTCGGTTTCTGAATGCGCGATTCAAGAAGCCGTTGTGCGTGCTCTCGCTGGTCCGTGCTGGAGAATGCTTCCCGTAGCTCCTGACAAAATTCTTCCCACGTTCGCAAAGACCCTTCTCGATTTTCAAGCCATGTTCTCGCATCGTGATCCAGAGAAAAGTACACCTGTTGCAGTTTTTGAACCTCGTTCCACTGATTGAACGAAGCGACGCGCTCGAACTGATTGAGCCAGTCCTCCACGTCTTCGAATAAGTCACCATGAAAGATTTCAGGCTCTCGAGGATGTTGGAAAGTCACTTGTGGGTGGAAAGTCACCTGTGAAGCTTGCGCTTGTTCCATCGGTGGTTCTTGACGAACGTGACGAGCCGACGCTTTCTTCTCGGGAAGAGTGGAGAACTCAGGAGCGAGGCCTAGCAGTCGACGGCTGCTGCGATGAACCGGGGTGTAGACAGGTGCCGGCTTCTTGGGGCTTGATGCTCGCGAAGCAGGAGGAGTCGAAAGCATGGGGTTGAAGATACCCCGCACCTCCACCAGTGTAGCGTGGCACAAACTCAAGAAGATGACGTTGGTGGTAAAAGGACAAACAGATTTATTAAAAGGCGAACTTGTGCCTCACTAAAAGGAACGCCCTAGTCCCGCTGCCACCGAGCTCTCTCTCGCGCCGCCACGCGTGTCCCTCTTCTTCTTCAGCACGTGGCTTAGTTGGTTGGCCGCTGTTGATTGGTTGGTTGCTCCGCGAGGCATCCTTTCTTTGTTTGTTCTTTGTGGCCGGGCGCGTGCAACAGGCCATGCCGTGACAATATATATCCACCGAAACAAAAGATTCAATCAAGCTTTAATATCAACCGAAACAAAAGGTTCAATCGAGCCTGAATATCCACCGAAACAGAAGATTCAATCGAGCCTGAACATCGCCAAACAAGATTCAATAGAGCCTGAATATAAAAAAAAATCAACGTGAATATTTAACCGACCGAACAGAAGAATCATCAATCCTGAATATCCACAGAAACAGAAAATTCAATCAAGCCTGAATACCCACCTAAACAAGTATTGAATCTTCGTGTATATCTATCCACCGAAACAAAAGATTCGATCAAGCTTTAATATCAACCGAAACAAAAGGTTCAATCGTTCTAATATCCACCGAAACAGAAGTTAAATCATCAAGCCTGAATACCCACCTAAAAAATATTCAATCTTCGTGTATATATATCCACCGAAACAAAGATTCATCAAGCTTTAATATCAACCGAAACAAAAGGTTCAGGTGACGAGCCTGAATATCCAACGAAACAGAAGATTCAATCAAGCCTGAATACCCACCTAAAAAAAAGTATTCAATCTTCGTGTATATATACCCACCGAAATAAAAGATTTAATCAAGCCTGAATATCCACCTGAACAGAAGATTCAAACTAGCCTGACTATCCACACACTAAAAAAAAAATCCAGTCAAGCTTGAATATCCACCGAAATGAGATTCAATCAAGCCTGGATGTCCACCGAAACAGAAGATTCAGTGAAGCCTAATTATCCACAGAAAAAAATATTCAATCTACGTGAATATATATGTACCGAAACAAAAGATTGAATCACGCCTGAATATCCACCGCAACAAAAGATTCATTCGAGCCGGAACATCAACCGAAACAGTAGATTCAGTCGAGCCTGAATGTCCGCCGAAGAAAATATTTTATCTACGTGAATATATATCCACCGGAACAAACTATATTACCCACAGAGACAAAAGATTAAACAAGCCTTATTATATATAAATGACGAAACGTCTGCCGAGACGGTCGACTGCTTTTTTCCGTGACTTCGTTCAGCGCAAAGAGCGGTAGCGCTTCGTGTAGCGCTTGTTCCCTTGTCCCGTCTTCCCCGTATGTGCTTGTCCATTTTTTGGGCCACACGAAGTCATTCAGCTAAGCTTTTTTTAAGCTTTAAGCAGAAAGTCCACCGATAAAAGAGGTCCACTGTTAGATCCGTCGTCTCATTGGACCATCAGGCACGTACATCGTCTTAGCGGCCCCTATCTATCTGTGGGTTCTTTCCTGGTTCCCTATAGACGCCTGCATTTCGGCTGCCAATTGTTTCCGCACTTTCAACCTCTGCAGTGAACTGCTGCGAATCGCGAGATTCTGAATCTAATTCAGATAACGTTCCACTTCGAGCTGCGTGTCCGTTTTAATATTTTTCGCGCCTTTTACGGGCGAAGGCGTCTCATGTCATCTTTTAGGGACGGGCCTTTTAGGAACACGCCCCTAAAGAGACGATCCTTTTATGGGCGTCTCATGTCGTTGTCGTTTCATGTAGTCACGGTACTAATACACGGGACACTTGTTTTCCAACGCCTCGCGCTAGAACGTTTCATCTCTCGGGGGCGCGTACTAAAGAACAGACCGGGACACTCGTTTTCCAACGCCTCGCTGTAGAACACTTCGTGCTTCAAAGACACGAGGCTTACTGCAAAGATGTATACCTCTACCCCCCAACGATTTCATATCCGTGGGCAAAAACGCCAAGGCGCTAAGAAGGCACTTATACACTGCATACTTCGCCCCTCCCCAGGTTTCATGTTAGTGGAGATGGCCGGGATTTTTTTTTTTTTTTTTGCCGAAGCAACCCCGCCCTCTTTCTTTCTTCATTTCCTGCTCCAAGTTTCCGCCCTCCAACAAATGTGGAGGTGTGTATAATACTTCTCCTGTTGTCGTCGAAACATCGCGAAAAGATAGAGAGAGAGGGATAGGGAAAAAGAGAGCTGGAGCAAATAGGAAGTAGGCGTCTGGCACTCGGCTTCTCAGCGCGCTTACCCTGCGACTTTCGGAAGGCCCTTTTTAACAGCTCGCGCTGCCATTGTTACCCCTCCAGCTCGTGCGTCCCCCTCCCTCTTTTCGTTCTTTCGCTGTTCGTGTCCTTTGTTCCGGCGCCAACCATTGTCTCCTTTCAATTTGTCCCGTTGCCAGAAGCGTCCGTGTTCGTCTGTATACCGGCGCCCAAACCGACTATATCCTTTCCGCACTTGTTAGGAAACGCGCGCTGCTGCAAAGGACGGGACTCACGCAGCGCGCGACGGAAACGTTCAAGCCTCTCTATTTTTCTGTCTGGGTTCCTGTCGACGTATTTGCAGTCTTTCTTGCTTGCTTGCCTCCTTTCTTTCGTCTTCATCTGTCTCCTTAATTGTTTTCTTTTTCCCTCTCCTTTCTTCCTTTCTTTCTTTCTGTGTTGCCTCCTTTCTTTCATCTTCATGTCTCCTCAGTTCCTGTTTTCTTTTTCCTCTCCTATCTATCTATCTATCTATCTATCTATCTATCTATCTATATCTATCTATCTATCTATCTATCTATCTGTCTATCTATCTGTCTGTCTGTCTGTCTCCTTCTCTCTTGTTTTCTTTCATCTTCATTATTTCTACCTTCCTCCTCTAACTTCATCTTTCTTCTTCCTCCCTCTCCTGTTTTCAGATCCTTCATTCTTCCTCTCTTTCGTTCTTTACTTCTTTCTTTCCTACATTGTTTCCTACCTTCTTTTCTTTTTCCTTTCTTTCTTTTCGTCTCTTTCTTTCCCTGTCGGCTACGCGCTTATCAATCTTTATTGTCCTCGGGGCTCCGTAACACGTTTTATTTCCTTCCCACAATCCTGTGTGTTCCCTTTTTTGTTTGTTTCCAACTGCCCGCATTCTCTTATTTCTTTCTTTCGTTCCTTCTTCGGTTTATCTATCTGGTTCGTTGTCGATTTATCCCGCTTTCTTATCTCTCCGTTATCTCCCCCCCCCCCCTCTCTTTCTCTTCTTACTTTTTCCTTCAAGTTTCCCCGTCACCAACAGTTGGGAAGCTCGATAACGCCGAGTGTAACAAACACCCCAGGCACCCGTGCCCCCACCCCTCCTCCCCCCTTCCCACTCTTTCCTTTTTTTGTCATCTTATTCGAGTTGTTGCTCGAGTGTGGTGCCGGTGCACACGCTCACTTCGCGGCGCAAATGGCCACTTGTCCCTTTGTGTGGGTGTGTCTGCGCGCAAACAGTAACAACACTTGAGCACACGCGCACTTTACTACGCCGCGTTTGTGCTTCGCGCGCGTGCGGCGTCGTCAGAGTGCATCCGAGTATGGTGTCTTTCCGGTTGCGCGCGCTGTTACGGGTATCGCCCTGCACTCCCCCCTCCCCAAATACGCGGAACAACAACGGCCGACGTTTGCACACCTCTCGTCGCGCCTCCCCGCCCCCTCCAGGCTTCGTGTGTTTGTCTACGCTGCGACGGGGACACAACAGCAGCAGCAGCGGCTGCAGCATCAGCGGGCGCGCAGGGTTCAACGACCCGTCGGGCGCTGGCGGCTGTGTCGCCGCTGGCGGCCCCCGGCCGCCTGCAGCCGCTGCTCTGCTGGGACACCGAGAGAGGCTGGCCCCGATGGGGGTCCCCCACGTGGCCCGGCTCTTCTGCTCACTGGAGCGGCAGTACCCCGATAGTTGGACGGTTTTTACCTCACCACGAGGTCGCGGAGTTTGATGCCCGGTCGCGGCGGATTGTTAAAGCGAAAGCTTTCTTAGTGGTACCGGTGCCGCCCTGTCAAGAAACTAAACGCATTTCCCCATAGACCGCTTGGTCGACAGAAAAGCTCTGATAAGATCTCCGGACACTTGGCGCGTGCGTGAAACCGGGCGTCCATTGCGTCAAAAACGGTTGCTTGAAAATCGCGAATAAGGAACGGTTCTAGATAAAACAACACACGCATCCATCGTGAAAAAGGAGTACAATGCCTTTATCACACCTATTATACAGTATGCACAAACCACGTATCGGTATACATATACATCGGTAGATAGTCCGTAGAGGCGTCTACTTCAAGCGCGAAAAATGGTCGCGTGGGTTCGTTTTTTTTTTTTGTTGTTGTTGTTGTTTGCGGTTTGCGTCTTTGAAGGTTTAGCGATCGATCGGACGCACTTTCAGCGAAGGTTTTGACGCAGTTTTAATGTGAGGGAGTTTTCGCGCTTCCTTCAACTTTCTTGCGAAGGTGTGGTAAATTTTTGCCCCCTTGGCTGCAGGTGTCGTCGAAAGGCGATGTTCTCTCTCCCGCTCCTGACGCGTAACTTCCTTTTTTCTCTTTCATCTCCCTCTCCCCTCGCTACCTTCTTGATGAGGCGATGGTGGTTCGCTCGATTCAGTTCAAATTTCCCGCGTCCGGTCTGCTCCGGAACGTTTTGTTTTTTTGCCGTGCCTGAAACAGCTCGAGCTCACAACTTTTGTTTTGTTGTTGCTTTTAACCGCTCACTAGGTTGCGGAAGTTTGATTCCCTGGCGCGGCCGAATGTTTTTCTGGTAGAGGTGAAGAACGAAGAAAATTGTGGTCCGTAGTCCTCCACTCATAGTCCTACACATAGGACATTCGTCGATTAGATGCCGTAACACGGACATTCTGCTCACCGTGTAACATACTTCTACATTGCAACTTTCTCTCCGCCTGGTGTCCTCGTAGCATACACTCACATAGAGCCACTTGACATTTTTTTCAGGTTTCAGAGCCCCCTCCTCCTCCCCCCCCCTCCCCCCTCCCTCCACCTTAGCGGTCACTCGTTCCCCCCCCCGAAAGAGTTCTCTCCCCCCAAGTTTTTGTTAATCCACTTGTGCGAGGCCCCGACAGCGGCCATGCACGCCTAAGGGGCGCCAGGTGCCCGAACCACGTCACGTGCGCGCACACACATCTGTTTACCCCAGAATTCGCCCCCCACCCCCCCCAAGCCCCCTCCAACCCCCCCCCCTTCAAAAAAAAATTCGCCCCCCCCCCCCCCCAAAAAAAAAAATCTCTGGGACCCATGGGGGCTGACATTTTGGTGCCTCTGTGTTGCCGCGCGCGCGCTCTGTTCGATAAGTCGTGGTTTTCGGAGCGCAGTGTGGCTGTATGGCGCGTTGAATGGGAGCTTTTAAGCCCCCAGACAAGAGTAAAGACGCCGTGCTGCTCTGTACTGGGCTGTTTCAACCGGCTGGAAGGTGGAAAACGCCTGCTTCGCTTCCCGCTGGGAAAGGACGGCAGTGGCCTAGCGTAACCTACAACCACTTAGACAGCGTAGCTTAATTAATGGCTCTAGCGTTTCCTAGAGCCACTAAACAAGCTACGCTAGCGTAACCGAGCCTGACCCTATCGCATTGGAGCGCTGTCTCTAAATCTTTGAGAAATAAACACGGCTACCATGGTTGCCCAGCGGCTCCCAGACCAATTCATCCCGTCAATGTCAGCCGCAGTAGGGCGCATAAAGCTGGCCACCCTGGCGTCGGGCACCAAAATGGCTGCCGCCGTGCGTCAGTGTTGTTACTCTAAGCGTAGCTTATTTAGTGGCTCTACTCTCACAGTGTCACACTTCAGCCCAAGCTGTCTACTTCTAGCGAATAAATTTCTCTCTCTTTCTCTCTCTGTACTTTAGTAAACCGTCTATACAACGAAATCGCTTTATTGAAATCTCGCTTCGACGTGCTTCGTGGTTCCCATCTGCAGTGCATTCAAAACAAATCACCTCCGCTTTGAACGAAGTATCGCTTATAATGGAGTCAGTTTCTTGCCCCGAGGACTTCGTTAAAGCGAGCGTTCGCTGTACTTGCGATGTCGCGGGCGCGTCGCGGCAAAGGTGAGGGCGGTAACCGCATTTCGTATGCGGTCAAGCGAGATGGGAAATTATACATTCTAACGGGGCACTGCACCTCTCGTTGCGTTTGTGTATTGACACCTGACGTATACTATGCGTGTATGTATACTCTGAATCATATGGGGACAGGCGGTGTGTTGTACCTCTGCAATATCTCCTCCTGCCGGCATGTCAGCGGAAGGGGTGGTGGAAAGGGCTGCGGAATCGTCGAGCGCGTTTGTCGCTTTCCACTAAGGGGTTGGTTGGTTGATTGATTGATTGATTGATTGATTGATTGATTGATTGATTGATTGATTGATTGATTGATTTATGATTGATTGATGATTGATTGACTCGTAGGGTTTAACGCGCCGACGCAACGCAGGCGATGAGACGCGCCCGTAGTGGAGGGCTCCGGTTTAGTTTTGACCGCCTGGGGATCTTTAACGTGCGCCGAAATCTCGTACACACGGGCGTTTTTGCTTATTCGCCTCCATCAGAAAGCGCCTCCGCGGCCGGGAATCGAACCCCGCGACCTCGTGCCTCAGCCAGCAGAACGCCTTAGCCACTGAGCCACCGCGGCGGGTTTCCGCAAAGGGGGAAAAGCGAAAAACGCGAGTGTGGTTAGAGATTTCGGCTCACGTTAAAGATCCCCAAGTGGTCAATTAACCCGGAGCTCGCCACGACAGCGCGTCTCGTGATAGCGTCGACGCGTTAAACTTCATAATCAATCAATTCAAGCTTCGCGCTCTGGCGCGTGGCGTCTACATTTCGTACGCGAGGATGTAAGGTTAAACTATATAACCTGTCTGTGAGGGAACACTGGAGGAAGGGGGGCTCATCGTATTGAAAGGACCCGTTCTTTAGGTCCTTCTTACGGGAAGCAAAGTAGTGTAATGATCTTCCTCGTGATATGGTCGCCATACCCTGGCCGTCAATATTTTTCAATTATCTGTGTCTTGCTCTTTCACAGTGAAAACTCTTGACTGTTCAAGGAGTTTTCATTTGTTACCCACTCCTTCTGCAATACTCCCCTCGCACCAGAAGTGCAAATGTGTTTTCGATGACTTTTTATTTTCATAATTTTTACCTTTTCCCATTCTCCCCCCATCCCCTTCAGGGTCTATGACCTCCTCCAATAAACAGCCAATCAATCAATCAACCCCTCGCCCCCCCTCCCCCTCCCCCCGAGGGGTCCTTAGGCAATGAAGTGACGTGATATGATGTATACCTGTGCACATGGCAGCTGCGCGAATTCGTCCGAGCTTATCCTGCTTCAGAGATAACACGCCCGTTGATATATGGGTCGAAGGGCGTGTGTACCCTTTGACGTCGAACGCGAGACTGCTTCAACAACCCATGTGAGCGTACGGCTGGGTGCATTGGTGCTCATCACACGCGTATATATCCTTTGCGCGGAACGACCGTATGGGCTTCAATGGCGTTTCTTTATCCAGCTCCAAAGATAATATACCTCTTGACACCGATCGAATACGTATTTGAGTGGCCGGCAGAGTACTACCAAGAATTGCTTATCGGACGCTGACAAGACCCTTTTGTTAGCCCGGAGAGCGGCTGGAGGGTCTGTCGGTCTATAGCCCCCTTCGTAACTTTGGTCCAGTTTTCAAGTGTTTTCACTCATCTAATCCATATTTCACTCGTCTAATCCATATTTAAATTTCGCGCTCCTAAAGAGGCCACGAGGACAACGCAGGAGTTTGCTTTGCCCAGTGAAAATGACACCCATTTTATCGCAAACTTCGAGCGGTTAATCGAGATGTTAAAGCAAGCCTATAAAGCAGGGGCGACTCCCCGGCCACTCTCCGGTGATTTCTTTATGACGTCACAAAATCTTGTTTGTGTGATTGGTGGCCACCGAGCTATGCTACCGCCAAGAAACGTGACTGGTAGATTGTAGAAGGGCCGAAGTTCCGTTTCATAGCATCACTTTAATGCCAACAAATGTGACTGTAGATTGTAGAAGGCCAGAAGTTCGTTTCATAGCATCACTTTAATGCTGGCGTGCAGTTAACACATTGACAACTATGTTTTCGCGGCTGGCCTCTGTGCGTCACTGCGGCCCATATTACGTCACTGTGGCGGCAATTTGAAAGTGTTTCAGTGTTTCTCGCGTTTTTCGGTGAAGCACATGCCTTTAGTGGCTGGAGTAGAGCTGAGTTAGGTCGCAAATGTTAGTTCCTTTGAATTGAGATAGGTTTTGTTTTAGGGTGCGAAGCCCCTTAGGGGCTGGGGCTGTTGGCGTTTCCTGTCGTCGTAGTCGTCGTAATCGTCGTCTCATGTAGTCACGGTGCCAAAACACCGGAAACCTCGCTTACGCCTCGCGCTAGAACGCAAGGCGTTCTAAAAAAAAAAAAACACCGGGCACTCGTTCACGCCTCGCGCTGGAGCGCTTCGTAAGGCGTACTAAAAAATAAAAAATTTGGCCCATCTCCCCGCGAGGGGACTGGAGTAAATGCGTCGCATAGGGGGTGGGTGTATGCGTTAACGTTTAGTGTTTGGGGAGTTGGTGGTAGTGAATGCGTTGTATCAAGCAGCTTCTTGACGTAGTTTGAACGAGTCAAGGATATAAGGCAGCGTTCGTAGCCTCCCATTCTTTGTCGGCTTTGTGGCGCCGTGGGTAGAGCACCATGTTCATTGCGTTCCGCCCGCAGGTCGTGGGATCGAAACCAGGCGCCGGATAGTATTTTTTTTTATATAGTGTAGGGGGGAGGGGTGCGGACTACGACTACGGACGTTAACGCGGGGTGACATCGTGAGTTACTGAAATGCTCTGCATTTAAAGAAACACCGGGACACTGATTACGCCTCCGCGGTAGAAAGCTTCGTGCTTCAAAGACAGGAGACCTTTTACAGCAAAGCTGTATACCTCTGCCCCCCCAACGATTCACCTCGTTGGCAAAAACGCCAAGGCGCCAAGAATACACTTACAACACTGCATGCTTCGCGCCCCTCACCAGGTTTCACGTTAGTCGAGTAGGCCCTGGATGTTTTCGGTCTTCACGGCCCCTTTAGAATTGCAGACAATGCACGTCGCATTCGCTGTCCTAACTCGCTGAATAAATGCGTAATTAAGGATGAGCTGGTTTCCGACGTAGGAATTGCGCCTGGTCCTAAGTTGCTCAGAAGCGACCTGAGACGCGGCATTAATTTCGCAGGCGTTCAAACGTTTAAAGCGAAGCTTTCTTTGTATTTCTCAATAGACCGGTTTATCGACCGAAAATCTCTGATAGGATCTCTGGACACACGCTGCTTGCGCGAAACCGGGCTTCCATTGTGTCAAACGGTCACTAGAGGCATTTTTTTTACCGGAACTGGCTGCCTGGTGCAAGCAGTGCAGCATATATTCATTTTTTTTTACTAATTGATATCCCCAGTAGCACTCTGGACTGGTCTGCACGACACTGCACTAATCTGCACCAGTTCAAGTAAAAAAATGCCCTTACTTTAAAATCGCGAAAAGGAACGGTTCTAGATAAGGCAATACACTCATCGAGAGGAAGAGGACGAAAAACCTTGTGTTAAGTCCTGGTGATGTGGGAGTGGTCCCTTAGTCCAGGAGACCCATGGGACGACCGTGCTGTCTCAGCCGCGTCGAACTTTGCCGCGCCACCCTGCCGACGGCCGCGGCGGCGTCGCGCCGCAGCCCTCACGCTCAGCCCGACGCCACTGGCGGCCGTCGTCAGGGCGGCGCGGCAAGTTCGACGCTATTAAAGACGATAGTCTTCCGTGGGCTACTGAAACCCGGAAATTTTGGTCTGTCTGTCTGTGACTCGATTCAGCCACCCGGCCAAAGTAAAACAAGGCCTGCGCAGTAGTCTTATATAGTCACAGCTAAATCTATATATTCTATATACAGCTATATACATCTAATACAACTTTATATCTATATAAATCTATATATAGCTATATAGTCACGGCTAAATTTAAAATGATTTAAGCAAACCTTTGGCGTCTTTACCTTGGGAGGAGCGCGACGCAGGAGGAACAACATGGGAGGTGAGCGGGAAAGCGAAGGGAGGCATTTACTTGGCAAATGTCGACAAAGACTATCGTCTTTTGTCGACATTTGAAACGAAAAGAGCAGATACACGGCCATTTTTGTGTGCACGTAGCTTTAGGGACCCTTTCATGTATCTCTAAAGCTTTTTGTATCGATTCGCGATGCTTTTTAAGCCGTTGGTCATGAATAGGGTTGTTCGTTTTCAATTTTATATTTTATTGAAAATCGGGGGTGAAAACCGGGTACTACTTTTCAAACTGGTTATCGGGGAAAAATGGGTCTTTTTTTTTTTTTTTTTTTTTTTTGTAAAGCCGTTCGGAAATTGGGGTTTTTTTTCGGGTTAAATCTGCAGATGCACAAAGTAATACACTCAGTTTTTTTTTTCAGTAGGTATCACGAGCTTCTTAACTATATCGCGTTAAAATTAGTGTTTGTTTCTAGCTGGTTATCAGAAATGGGGGAGGGGGAGGGGGCATATCACGGTTTTCTAGAAATACCCTCCGAAATTTTGCGTGTGCCCCTACCCCCACAATCGATTGATTGTACGGTTTAACGTGCCAACGCAACGCAGGTGATGAGGTGCGCCGTAGCGGAGGGCTCCAGATTAATTTTGACCACCTTGGGATCTTTAACGTGCGCCGAAATCTCTACACACGGGCGCCTTTTGCTCTTCGCCTCCATCAGAAAAGCGGCCGCCGCGGCCGGGAATCGAACCCGCGACCTCGTGCTCAGCAGCGCAACGCCTTAGCCACTAAGCCACCGCGGCGGGTGAACCCCCACAAATGAATCAATCAGCATTTGTAACTTCTAAGAAATGAAACATTTTATTTGCAAAAAGCTGGTTATCAATTTTTTTACATATCCTTGCTACGTACATTATCATCTTCATGCGCAACATGTCGGTCTCCCCCCATTCGAGCCCTGTTCGATCGTTGAGCGTACCTCAGCTGGGAGAAAGTTCTCTCGACATCACAGTTTCCATTAGCCAGGCACAACAATGTCATTGCAGCGTTTGCCAGCCTGGGGTAGCGAACGGTAGGGTCATGTCAATACTAAATGAGTTCGAAAAGCTGTGTTTGTGGGCAAGTACTGGTACCAGCAAGTACTGGTTGAGACGGGCGGACCGTCGGCCCGCGATTGTGCAGATCGCTACTTTGAAGAGGTCCAGTAGGGGCGGCGAAATCGGGTTTTTCCATATTCTCCTGAAAAATGTTCGGAGTGTAAAAGTAGGGCCAAATCTGGTTTTACCCGAAAACCAACCCTTGTCATGAATTTGCAAGTCCTATAGGAATGTGGTCAGGCGAGTGCCCCGTAAGTCCTCCACACTCGTTCAAACAGTTTTTCATCACAATTTTCGATATATTCCACGCCAAAGTTTATTTTGATGTTCCAGCTAAGTCTGTTCGTGACTGTACTTTGCCGTCGTGGCCCTATTAACGTTCGGCACGACGTCGCCGCCACTCCACACAATTTTCGATATATTGCGCGCTACAGTTTATTTTGATGTTCCAGCTAAGTCTGTTCGCGACTGTACTTTGCCTTCGTGGCCCTGTTAAGGTTCGGCACGACGTCGCCGCCGCTCCAGTTGCCGTGGGGTCGCACGGCGGTCGGAGCTCGGCCCCGCTAGCAATATAGCTGGAGCGAACGCGAGACTTCCTCGTCGCCCGCGCAGCCAGCCGTCGAAGAGTCAGCGTTGGCGTCGTTCGCCTCCCCTGGCGTTCCTCGCGTGCTACGACGACGACGAGGAAGAGGAGGTTCGAGCCGCCATCTACCCTCTGCCTCCCCCGCCGTTAACGATTCTTTTTCTCCGTGTGTTCGCCGCCTCCCGGCGCTCTCCTCCTCCTCCTCCCGGCGTTATCGTTAGACACGCTGCATCTGTGTCGTCGTCGTCGTCGCCGGTAGCCTGGGCGTTGTTGTCTCCCTTTACGACAAAGACGGCGCGACACGCGCCACGACACCGCGCGGCGCCAAATGTGCCCTGTCGTCTCTTCCTTCGTGGTGGCGGCCACGCCCCTGCGAGTGTTTCTGTTTTATTTTTTGTTCTGTCGCAGCGCGCGCAGTTGTTCTTGGGCGTGTGGTGTTAGTGCCGAGGCTGTTTGTTTTGCCGCCGGTGAGACGCGGAAGCAACTTTGTTTTGGGGCTACAGAGAGAGAGAGAGACAGAGAGAGAGAGAGAGCAGAAGAGATGAGAGAGATGGAGAGAGGCGAGAGAGAGACGAGAGAGAAGAGAGATACGAGCGGAGAGAAGAGATAGAGATAGAGATAGACTGAGAGAGAGAGAGAGAGAGAGAGAGACAGAGAGAGAGAGAGAGAGAGAGGAGAGAGAGAGAGAGAGAGAGAGAGAGAGAGAGAGAGAGAGAGAGAGAGAGAGAACAACTTTATTTTGTGTCCGGTGGGAAAAGCCGAGATTTCTCCCTTTGTTGCGAAGCTGATGCCTTACAACCTATGCAACGCCGCCTGGATGAGAAACCGAGATAACGGAATCTGTTTGAATCGAGCTTGTTATACGTGGAGGCCACTCTGGTGGCGGTAATCGCCCGTCGGGATGAAATGTCTATACTTGGATTAAAGCGTCAACGCCTCTTTGTGGCGGTATTCTGCAGCGTCCACATAAAGGGTAGCTGTGGAAGGGGGAAATTTTCGAACTAATGGCGTGGCTCGATGCGTCCGCCTTTCGGTATGTAATGATGGGTGCATATTAACTCCTCGTCATCTCCTCCTCTTGCTACCCTCACCCTTCGTACCCGTCACCCGCATGTAGCAGAAGAGGCGGCAATCGCGCTGGCAATAACACAAAGGCCCACCCCGGAAATTATTTTCTCCCGATTCGAACTTCGATGGTTCCCGGCTCACACGGGCATTGGAGGGATAGAGACGGCCCACATGGCAGCCCGAGCGCTTGTCACCCGGGCATACGATGTGGACTCTACCCTCCATGGAGCCAGATCAACCCAGGGATAGTCTCCTGACCTTCAGAGAGGTCACGCAGCATTACCGCATCTCCCGCCGCAAGCTTCCCCCCGCCCCACTCATCCCTCACTCTAGAGGAAAGAACGCCTCTGGCGTCAACTGCAAACGGAGTCCCTGCCCTGCAGAGCCGTCCTGCATCACATCCACGCCTCCCTGTACCCATCCCCACTCTGCCCCCGCTGCGGGGAAAGGGCCACGGTCCAACACAAACTGTGGGCTTGTGCAGAGGACCCATTCTCTAATTCCCCTGGCCAGTGGATGGAGGGTGGGGCCGCTCGGACCCCAGCTCCAGAATGGAGCTCGCTGACTCGGGCGGCTGAAGTCGTCGCAACCCTCAGGGTTGCTGCCACCGCGCCCTAATCCACTATGTAAATAAGTTTTATCTCTCTCTCTCTCTCTCTCTCTCTCTCTCTCTCTCTCCTCTCTCTCTCTCTCTCTCTCTCTCTCTCTCTCTCTCTCTCTCTCTCTACACAGGGCCGCGGAAGTAACGTTGGGATTCAGATACTAGGGAGGGGGGGGGCAGGGGTAACCTGTGCCCTTTTCCCCGTGCTGGCTTTAATGAAAAGGAGGACCACGAGGCGAACGCGAAACTCTTTCGAAGCAGACTTGGGAGTACCTTAAACGGTTTTGTTTTTCTTTTAGCCACGCCGCTGCCACTACTCTAGGCAAGTCCTGGTATGTCCGGTCGTATACGATCGTTGCGCGTTGGCGGCGGTGACCTAACCTCGACCACGGTGATTATCGAGCTGTCTGTCGCACTTTGAGATGTACACAAAATGTTACGTGGCGGCAGGACGAAAGGCATGAACCATGGTAGATGAAGCGATGATTTAGTGAGGAGCCATGGCGTCAAGAGCGAACACCGCGGCTAGGCTACACTCACAATGTCGTCGTTTTCAGTCGGGCTTCCACGGGGGAGTGCGCCACTGACCACTTCTTCTTTGTCTTGTGACGTAGCGCTATATGTATTCGCAGTGGGTTTCAGATTATTTTTCAGACGGCGCATATAAATAATGGAACCAGAGGGGCACGTAGCGGCGTTCTTGCTTATGCTTTATTCCCGGACCCGGCCGATTGTGTAAGGGTCACTCAGGTAATTTATTATTGTTAATTAACGGAAATATAAATTATTGCTAAATTAGTCAGCTAGCCGGGTAGTGGCAGTCTGTGGTCGGAGATACGCCCCCCCCCCCTCCCAATGTTGACCGTCAAATACATTAGTTCTTTATTTCAATCAATGGTCGATAGAGTGGCGAAATAAAGCTGCAACGGAAACCGTCCGGATATAAGTTGAAATCGTTTAACCGAGTAAATTCTTCATAGTCCAGTGTTTGACGGAATACCGTCTGGTCAGGTAAAATCATGCTTGCAACGATGAAACGGAGGTCACGGACCATGCTAAGAAAGCAGTTTGACGTTTAGGTACGAAACGCCAAACTGCTTCTTGATTTGGTCTGTGACCTCCGTTTCATTGTTGCAAAGATAAATTCTTCACTAAACCTTTTTCATGACATTCTACGAATGGTGCGCTTATCACGTACATGCAGCCTACCATTAAAAGACCTTGCTGATGTGATTTTTTTTAACGACAATTATAATTTGGGACTACTCGCGTTTCGCGCCGTCCGGCTGATAGTTTTGAGGAATCACGCCAACGCCTGTAAAGCGTACTTTACCGCAAGCGTGTGAGCAATTAGGGAAAGCCAACTTCATGACGCAAGATGCGATCGGGTTCAGTGTTCAGTGTAACGAGAAAAAAAATTATTTTGTAGCATTTTAACGCAAGTTGTCGTTGCGGGAACAAATAAGTTCTCTGAAACAAAAAGCGAGTTCTTTCACGGCACCTCAACACAAAACCCTGACGTTATGCGAAGAAGCTTGGGACTGAGATGTTTTTGTCTGTTGCTGAGTGAGTTAGGACGGCAGCTGTCTGTGGAGTTCACACTGCTATTTCGTCAGACAGCATAGTGGTATTTTTGTATTAACTGCAAGCTTTCGTTTCTGAGTTTGTGAAGCTCCTCTACCGTCCAGCGACCGTAATACGGCATCAAGCGTTCTGCACTCCGTTATTTTCTCCTGACGAAGCGTTTGTTCTGCGATTGGGACGATAACGCGTCGTAAAAAAAGAAAATGAGAAATAGGTGAGCAAAATAAACAAACCAGGAACGTCTTGCCGCTTGCTTAGCTGTTGTAACGGGACGCCACGCGGACCAGACGGCGCTAAATAAAAGAGAACCAATGCGAGAACATTGGCCCGCACGAAGCGTTAGAAAAGAAGGCGGAGAGAAAATAAAACGCACCTCTATGTGCGTTCTGGCCCGGTGGTTGCCGATTGAGGCGCGAAAGCGGGCGTGGTGTGTGACGAGCGACTCTCAGCCGCGGAACAGCAAAGAAGCGCTCGGCGTTTTTGAGTAGAGTAGGGACAAACATCGGGGCCGCCGCCGCCGCCGAAGAAGCTACGCCGCCATAGTGGTACATGTCCGTTCCGTTTCGGGGCTGCCGGAGAGGATTCGCTCCAGTTATGCCGCGCCGCTTGGCCCGGTTTTCTGCACGCTTCTTTGGCGAGTTTTTATTGCTCCGTTATTGTGGTCATTATGACTATCGCCGTTTCGACTCGCGCGTCTTTATTTTTTTTCATTCTTCTTTTTGTGAAAAAACATCCTCCCCCATTTCGTGAGGCGTTCGTGAGGTACAGGACGCGACGGTCTTGCGAATGGATAGATGTAGGGTCTTGAGAGCTTGCCGCCTTTTATTTTAGTTTCTTTTTGTCTTCTGCTCATGGCCTGGTGACCTTGAGTCGACGGCGCACGCGGCGTGAGGAAAACGCAACGTCGCGAGTCAGTCAGCGGCAGGCAAGATCGTGAGGAAACTGCCCGCAGTTTCCCGAACAGAAGAGGGGAGGGGGGAGGAATAAAATAGCGAGAAAGAGCATCTGGAGCGACGATCGACGTGGCGGGCATGAGACAAAATGAAAGCAGAAACAAATGGAGTCGCTGAAAAGGCAGAGTGCGAGTTGAGCTCCCATGGAGTTGAGTCAGGAGCGTCGTATGCGGACAGACAACGCGAGCGTTTATGCGCGTGCGTGCGCTGCGGAAGATTCAGAAACGAGCAGAAATAACAATTTTCCGAGCCGAAAACTAGCCGAACGGGGAGACAAAAGACGCCTCGTCGACCTGGTTCGTGTTCTGCGAGCTTGTCGTTTTGTGGGCGAGTAGTAAAAAAAAAAAAAAAAGTGGGGTCCCTAAGTATGGGCAGGGTGCGGCGAGCCGAAGTCTTGCAACAACAGGTGTTCACGCGAAAAGAGTCTCGGGCGGATTCACGTCTGCTCATGGTGCGTTATTTATTATTATTTTTTGCGTCTGCTAGGGCGTCTTCAGGCGTCGATGGTGAGGGGAAAGAAAAGTAATAATACTACGAGTGAAGTATAACGGGTCGTCTGCTGCTGAACAGATGGCGAAGCGAAGAAGCGCGGCCGTGCAAATAACAACTTTTGCGCGGGAAAATAAGTATACGTTATGCGGCGTGAGGAAAGAATGGAAGCAGGCGATATACGTGCGGTGCAGACGAAAAAAAAAGCAGACCGAAAAGAACAGCTTTCTTGAAAGGCTTTGCTTTATTTACGTTTCTGCTTCTGCCCAAACTTAATAGCATAAGGAAAACGCGGTTTTGCTCGTCGTAGCTCTCCTGAACCTACCACACCACTGCAGTGCTTGCAGCGGTGCTTGCAGGGGAGGCCGAACTCTTGCGACAGTTGAACGCTCGTTCAAATGCTGCGTAAGCTGTCGCATAGTTGCAGCGTCCCGTGGTAATTTACGTAAACGTTGCGGGAAAAGTTTAACAGCTAATGACACTTCGGTTTCGAATGGTAGTAATCATTCGCCGTAGCTTTTATCTCCCCTCATTACTATCAAACTTGGTGAAAGCGGTTGCGCAGGCGACGCACATTTTTGGCGCAAAATATAGACGAGCGCAACCAGAAATTTTGGCCCTTATCTTGACACGAGAATCCCTTCTCCAAGAACGCCTGGTCGTTATCGGGTCCAAATTGAATTGCTGTCGTTTTAAAACGGCAATTCAGGACGTGAGCCCCTCTGTGCCCGTAACGGACACCTTCGAGACAGTGACCTAATGGAACCCTTGCGGGGACTTCGTTGTCGGCGCAGACATCAGTGCGGTCACGTGACAGGCGTACGGACAGTGTTATACGTAGACCACATTATCATTAACATCAGCTCACATCGTTGGCTCCGCTTTTTAAGACGATAGTCTTTCTTGGTCTGCTGAAACTCTTGAAAATGTGGCCTGCGTCTGTCTGCCTGTCTGTCCGTCCGTCCCTCGATTTACCCACTCGGCCAAAAGTTAACAACTTTCTGAACGAGACGTTTATGTAGGCAGAACAGTTCCAACAATTAAATCTGATACCAACTTCATACCCGTAACATTGCCCAGCAAAAGGAAGGACAGGCATATTTGATGCAGAAAATGATTACAAAACAGGGTACTAGCAGTGTTCTTCTAATTGAAATAGATGTGTGCTTAATTTTCGCGATATAAATACGCATAAAACAAAATTTGACCCCAAAAATACAAAAAAGGGCTTGCGCGCGAGCCTACACTTCGAGGCGGAATTCTGAGACCAACAGTAACTAAAAGGTCCCAATAGATGGCGCGCTAGTGGTGGAACGTTGGAGCATCGAATGAGGTTTGCGCAAGTCATACCTCCACAGAGAGAATAAACGTTTATTCCACCAAACAGTGGTGTTGTAGGGGTCCTTGGGTTGTTGTAGGCCTCAGTTCAGGTACCCTTGGTCCTTGGCTGCAGCCCTGGCACGGGCTACTACCAGAGAGGCATCTGGTAAGCGCGGTGAGGGGTGGTCAGCATGCAGGCCAGGGAAAGGAGAAGAGAGAGAGAGAGAGAGAGAGAGAGAGAGAGAGAGAGAGAGAGAGAGAGAGAGAGAGAGGAGAGAGAGAGAGAGAGAGAGAGAGAGAGAGAGAGAGAGAGAGAGAGAGAGACGGAGCCAGATGAATGCTTCCTCCTGGGTTAGTCGATGGTGGGGCTGAGGCAGGGTAAGGGGAAGGTTGCGATAGTGGTAGAGGATGGCGTTGTAGCGTGGTGGAACATCGTTTTAACAACATCCGACGTTGCTTGCGGTGATATGCTGTCCGGGCGAGCGAATGAGTTGGCTCGACGCAGACCGAATAAGCGGCGCTGAGAACGGACGCAGACGTTTCGCCGTGCTGTAAACGAAGAATCGCGTGCGTCTTTTGGACCGAAATTCGGTGGAATGAGTGGCAGCGCCAACGCAAGAGGTGTACAAAATAACTCTCTGCTCGGCTAGTCGGTGCGTTCTTGCAGAGTGGATCAGGGCGCGGGCGAGGGCACAGATTCCGCGCTTGGCGCAGGGGGTATACGTCGGGTTTAGGCCCTTTGATTAGTGGCTTCGCCGCGCAGTTCGGCTCCGGAAATAAGTGTTTATTTCGGTTGGGTTTTTAAAAGGAAAAGAGAGGTTGCGTTTCCAGTGTGCCGGAGAGTGGAACGGAGTCCACGAGGCCCTGGGGTCGGCTACCTGGACGCCTCGGGCCCCATCCCGGCTCTCCGCCCTCCCCCTGTTAGACTGAACTGTGGCCGTGTTCTTTTTTTAAAGACGATAGTCTTTCTTGGGCTACTTAAACCCAGAAATTTTGGTCTGTCTGTATGTCTGTCCGTCTGTCTGTCTGTAACTCGATTCAGCCATCCGGCTAAAGTAAAATGCTTACGGCGCAATAGTCTTATATACTCACAGCCGAATGTAAACGTCTAAGCCCGGTTTATATGTTAATACTTGTCAACTTTGTTGAACAAGAACAAGGCATTACGCAAGTATAAGACAGGAAATTAGTACACAAGGGATATTTACAGTGTTCCTTTATTAAAAAATTCCTGGGTGCTTGGTTTTTCGATAGCAAATGATATTCTACATCTACTGCGGAAAACCGGCGCCTCCTGGCGGCATATGAAAAATCACGCGGCAACAGCAACGAATGGTTCCACTAGCTAGGTTCCACGTTCTGCTTGGAGCGCACGTGGAGCACGGCCACGCGGTTCTATAAACCTCGTAGTCGGCCGCCTCCATTCACGCGCGTCTCCGCCGTACTGCAGCGCTGGCATCGAGGAACCCCGCCTGTAGCAGTGGAACGCGGTAAATTCAAATCGCCTTGAGCAAACTATTAGTGTGTTTACTTTGGGATGAGCGCGACGGAACAGGAATAGCATGAGAGGTGAGCGGGAAAGCAAAAGGGGGCATTTCCTTGGCAAATGCCTACAAAGACTATCGTCTTTTGGCGACATTTGCAACGAAAGGAGCAGATACGCGGCCAATTTTTTTTCGTGTGTGTGTGGGTTTTTTTTTCCCTTAGTGTTCCTAGCGTTTAGTCGTGTAATGTTGTACATATATGTCCTTATTACTTCTGTATATATGTATCATCCCCTTCTCTCTCTCCTATTTTTCCTGTATGCCTGTGTTCCCCATTCCCCACACCCCCACACCAGGAGGCGTTCCGGTGTCCACCCTTTTGTGAGACAAACTACGCCTGCTGGTGGTCTTTCGTTTCCATTTTGACAATGAATCCATTCATTCATTCATTCATTATTCACTCACTCATTCATTCCAGTTTCGCTCGAAGGAGCCCTAAGCGTATACATTGGCTCAGTTGTGATGCGTTATCCAGCGTGAATGGTAGTTTATGGTTTGGCTACGTTCTTACATTTTTTGAAATTTTATAACATTTATGTTTTGGTTCTGCGGAACCCGATTTTACGAATTTCCGAATTGACGAACGAATCTTCGAGTTCACGAATAATCGGCTCTCCCTTGCAGTTGCCCGTAAGGCTTTCTCGATTTTACGAAATTCCCTATTCAACGAAATATTTCGCGGGCCCCGTCATGACTTTGTTAAATCGAGAAACATCGATTTTGGGAATGCTACTATTGTTTAAATTAATGAATGAATTATCGAACTAACTGCTGAAGCTTTCCCGCGCAGTTGCCCATGCGCGTAATGCCTTTTTCGATTTTACGAAGTTCTTTTTTTTTTATTATTGCGGAAGTTTGCTATTCAGCACAAGGAAAAACTATATGTACAGATACACTCGGGGTTCCCGAAGGAATCGGTGCAGGGGTCTATGATAGGGACCTTCTTGCTCCAACGGAGTAATCTGCGGGTCCCGATAACTTCGTTACGTCGAGGTTCACCGCATTTCTTTCCGCTTCAAATACGGTCAATCTGTATGCTATCAGTACGCAATGGTTTATTTGGGGTAAACTTTGTCCAGATGGCATTTTTAACAATTTCTTTACTTTTTTTTCACACAGGGAAGACACTAACTACTTCTCCAGCACCTTCTTCGCATTTTTCGTTTATCGCTCTCTTGGCTTTTTCGTCTCCGTCCACCCTCATTACAACGTAGTTTCGGATTCGAAATTTCGGCCTTTGGTGTCGTGCGCACCATTAGTGAAATTTATGCGCGCCGTTTGTACGATTTCCGCGTGCGCCCTGCTCCTCCGTTCAACGGCGTTTCCGCTACTTCCAGCCAGCGGGGTAGGCCTGCTGCAATCGCAGTCGGCCAAAAGGTGGCACCAACTAAAAAGTTCAACTACGAGGGTGTGCAACACATGCACACACACGACGCGTGACATACGCCGCCACCAAGGAAGTCACGTACCATACAGCACCGTAATTCGTCCGTTCGTGTGTGCGTTTCTTTTTCTTTTGCTCGGCTTTTTGGGTGGCACAGGTTACGTGCTTGCGCGATATACGCACACACTCGTGCGTGGAGTGTAGAGTACGGCTTCTTTTAGGCGAAGGGGGGCACGCCCGGACGCGCACCGCGAGTTCAGCGGGTCGGCCGGGAAATTTGGACCGCTTCCTGCGCGGGTGGCGTCGTGCAGGCGTAGCGGGGACACACACACGCACACACGAAATGTACAAAGAAGAGAAAAAAAGTACGCCTCTGGTTGTTCCGGAAGCGTAGCTACTCGTTTTACCCGCCGCGCTTCGACGCAGGAACGCTCCGTGTTTCCCCCTCTCCCTCTTTCCCGTGACGGCGGCGGCGGCGGCTTCTGTTGGCTGGGTCGGCGGTGTCGGCTTGGATTAGTGCCGGCCCGTTGGCCGCGCGCCGCGGAAATGCGCCCCCCGTCTTGTTGCTTGAAGGAGGAGGAGGAGGGGCCGTGCGTACAAACGGCAGGGGGAATGCCCACAAGTGGCGACATTTGGGGACAAAAGACGCTCCGCGGCGCGTGACCACCGACCCACTACTGTGCGATATGCGGCCGTGTTATATGTACGGTAATAGAGACGCGTCACGGAGCTGCGCCCCTCGGCATAATACGCCCCGCTGGGAGCGTTGAATAATCCGGGAGGGGGCAGAAAAAAAGAAGAAATGCAATCCTCGTGTGACGGCGTTAACTAGAGCGTGAAAATTTTGAGGAAGGAAGTCGTATGCAACATGGATTTTGCTAAAACTTGGCGAAAAAAAAAAGAGAAGCCAGGTCAGGTATGAAATAAGCGGTGGGTCGTCACTCGAGCAGGACAAAAAAATAAAGAGCTAAACACACGGGAAATAAGAAGAAAGCACGTAATCCTGTTTAGTTCGGCCTGGTGTTACGTGCCATTGCATCGAAGTAATGGGGTGATTTTTGTTGGCAGTTTTTCTTGCACCTCGAAACCATGGATGTGTTTTATTTGACACACTATTGCAAGCAGCTGGCAGGCAGCTTTTGTGAAGCATTGATGTAGAGCACAGCCCTTTTCCCAGCTGGTCGAGAGCTTTAAGCAGGAAAAAAGGCTGCGCTGTTTGTCGTACACCTAGTTACACGGGTTTGAGCACCTGATCTTTATTTATTGTTTGGCTTACTTTCCTCCAGGCACTTTGTGTAGAGAGTTGTTCCTCATTGTATCGCGCACAAGACGCGGTGAATGAAAATCTTGCCATGCTCCACCACGGTAGTCTTCCCACTAATTGTGGTAATCTTACTCCACTGCTGTAAACCTTGCCATGTTTTACTATGGTAACATTACTCTAGCCAAGTTTCATGCTAGCAACATTACTCCACCGTGGTAAACCCTACATTTCTCACTGTGGTAACATTACTCCACTGTGGCAAACCTTTCGTTTTCCACTATGGTAACATTACTATGGCCCTCTACGGTATCTGTACACCATTGTGGTAAACCTTGCCATGTTCTACTATGGTAACATTACTCCAATGTGGGAAACCTTGTCACACTCCACTATGGTAACATTACTACACAGCAATAAACCTTGTCACATTCCAATATGGTAACATTACTGCACATCGGTAAACCTCGTCACACCCCGATGGTGGTAATCTCGTTCCACTATGGTAATGACTGTGTCACAGTGGTGAGCTGGGGGCTGTGCCCCATCAATTGAGTTGTAGCTCACTGCGAAAACAGTCCCACTGTGGTTCTCAGTAGACAGTCATTACGACAAGCAGCGTCGTACATGCACAAAAGTGGTGTCGACAGTGTACCAGGTTCGGTACTGAGATCACTTCTTTTTAAAGTCCACTATAACTCTCCAAATGCACCCTGAAAGCTGTAATAACGAGTTTTCCTCCACCCCACACTTTTATTTTTATTTTGAGGTCTGAGTTTGCATACAGGCACTGGGTGTAATGTTTTTTATGGGGTGAATGTTTCGCTTTAAAGGCCATGAAGATAGGATACAAGTTTGGCTCATTGGAAAGACTGCCTTGTCCAGATAAAAACAATACCAGTGAGATTACCACAATGGAGTGTGGAAAGGTTTACCTAATTGGAGTGAGCTTTTGGTCTTTTGTATGGTAAGAGAAACACAGCTGAATGTGTGGGCACATGCGGCGGGGAAGTAAGGAAAACAGTAAATTTTGGAGGACGTTCAAATGCTCATAGCTTGTTGTCCGCATGCAGCACCTGAAAACTTTGAAAAAAAATAGTGGAGGTATTAGGGAAGACATATGAACCAGTGGTGAACCCCAACCCTTTCAAGCAATTTCTTACTGACGACGCAGGGTCTTATTTACCCTATTTCCCGGCCTATAAGTTGCATTTTTGTATAAGTCGCACCCCCCTCAAGACGACAGTTTTTCTTAAAACAAAACGTATATAAGTTGCACGGGTGTATAGGACACACTGGAGTACAAAACGCACTTGTTAATCAGGTAAACTCATAGAGGATCAGTTCGTTAGAAAGTGCGGCGAAAGTACATGGTTGCGGCGGCCGCCGCCTCTGAACGCATCCCCCGGTAAGCAGTGCTAGACACGTGCATCTACCGTCCAAAGTCTAGACAGAACTAACTTCTCAAAAATGGTTTATTGATACACACAGATGGCATGTACTTATGGCATGACGGCGTTTAGGCAAAACCATTGAAGCCTTCTTCCTCCGACTCGCTAACAAATAATTCATTCATTTAGACCATGAGCTGTGTCTCTTAACGTGCGCTGACATCATGCAGCACACAGGCACCTTTTCGAGCGCGGACCACGCGCGGCCGCCACGTACCGAATTTATTCCATACATAAGTCGCACCGGCGGATAAGGCGCGCCTACGAAAATTTCAGAAAAACACCGCGACATATACACCGGAAAATACGGTATGCGATTGGCTGTTAACCTAAGCCACCACCAAGAAACATGGCTGGGCGATTGTAGTAGGGCCTCTAGTTCATTTTTTATTGTATCACTTGAGCGCTAATGTGCAGTCAACACACTGGTAACTACGTTTTCATTGCTGGCCTATATTACATCACTGCCGCGTGAAATTTCAAAGTTTTTCTATATTTTTTGCATGTTTTCTGTTAAAAATGTCTTTTGCGCCGGGAATAGAGCTGAGTGAGTTACGAAATGCTGGTTCTTTCAAATTGAGCAAAAGTTGCAATTCTGTATTCACCGCCTCTTTAATCGGTTTATCGTACGTGATTGGAAAAAAATAAAAAATGCATCATTAGCTTTGTTGCACCGGGAATCGATTGTGTCAGCAGCCTGCTTGTTCAACAACCATGACAACGTAAATACAGACATGACATGCAACACACGCATGTTTGTCTCGTGTGGATGTGTCCCTGTATAACGGACACGTGTTTGTCTGGCGTGGACATCTGTTTGTCTTGCACAGACGCGTGCTCATCTGACAACAGAGTCAACATTGCGTACAGAGATGTGCATGACATACACGCCTTTGTGGACGTATGTTTGTCTCGTGTGGACGTGTCCTTGTATGACGGACACATGTTTGTCTGGCCGGGATACCCGTTTGTCTCGTGCAGATGCGTGTGCTTGTCTGGTAACTAAGGGTCAATATTGCGTACGGAGCGACCGGGTTGTCGCATGACGTTTATCTTCCCTTTTTTCGTTCTCTTTGACGCAGGCCACCCGGAAGGTGTCGACATGCGGGTACCTGTTTGTGGCCCCCGACTGGGACTTCTCACAGGCTGTCAATCGGACAAGGGTGAGTGACGGCGTCGGCCTATTGTCTTCCGCAGTGTAGACGTACATCCCATGTGCGTAGAAACTGGGATAAGCGTACACCGCCGTGTCAGCCCTCTTTTTTTTTTTCTCGGTCCTTTTGAGGAACACTTGATCTTGAGGACATGTCAAGGACTTTGGTTATCTTGGCAGCAGCCTTTGATAACGAGAACGCTAATTTTTTAAAAATTTATTAAAGATAGTTAGTACTTTCTCGGAGTGTAGTAAATTTATGCCATTGCAATGAATGCACCTTTCTTTGTCAACCTAAACGCAACAACTTCGGTCCGTCTGTCTGTCTGGCTGTCTCAGTCAGTCACTCGATTAAGCCACCCGGCTAGAAAATGGCTCGAAGAATGCTTGAATAGGAAGCATATGCAGGCAGTACCGTTCCGAACTGCTAACACTGCTGCCATGGCCCATTCGTGTCCACATCATTCAACGCAGAGGAAACGTTGGGCATATTTGAGGCTGAATAAGTACCAGCATTCTTTTAGTTTAGGGAGCGCGCTGCTCTTAAAACAGCTTCCTTTGATTTTGAAGTAAACTAGGCTGTGAAACTTGTCAGTCTTGCTGCTTTTTTCGCGCAGATTACAAATATGGCATTATTTTTTGAGTCAGTCAATTAGTTCCCGAGATAATTGGAGATAATTAGTCATTTTTGGAGGAACAATAGACAAAACAGTGTTAGTCATAAAACTGTTATCTTTATCTTTTTCAATACTATGAACGCTGGTGAATGCAATAAGGGAATCAGTGTTTTGATGCACCGCTTGGAGCTAAATTTACAGCTCATTGTACTTTGGTGGCACCAGTGGCAAGGAACCGTTTTAAGTGCCCATTTAGAACGCCAAAGTTCAATAAGCTGTAAAATTAGTTCCAAGCGGCGCATCAAAAAAACTGCTTCTCCTATTGCAATCACCAGGTACACAGTATTTGAAAATATGAAGATTACAGTTTTATGACTAACACTGTTTTGTCTATTGTTCCTCCAAAAAAGGCTAATTATCTATAATTATCTTGCAAGCTAATTGACTTACTCAAAAAATAATGCCATATTTGAAATCAGTGAAAAAAAAAAAGCAGCAAGACTGACAAGTTTCACAGAGTTTACTTAAAAATTAAACGAAATTGTTTCAAGAGCCATGTCCTAAGAATACATGGTAGGTTGGTTTCTATGATAGCAAATGAACAAAAAAAAAACCATGCGATAAAAATAATCTTGACGGCAGGAAGGATAACAGCAAGCTGAAACAAAAAATGTTGGCTTGGGCTGCTCAAAACAAAACAGAAGCGGAATTCCCAGTAGACGACGGCGTGCGAGCAGTGCGAACAAGGGAGAAGTGGATTGAGCAAACCTTCATTGCATTCATCGGGGGAGTAGCGAGAGCGGACGGGAGGAGTTGGAGGGATGTGAGGGGGAGAGAAGGGTGCAAGGCAGAAGGGGGTGTCAGAAGGCAATCGTTTTTGAAGACACTTGCAGCGCAGCAGCCAGATATGCGGCCAGTTTTTCTAATTTAAGTACATAGCGCAGGCCAGCAGCCAACGCCACATGTAGAGGGGTGTAAAAGTGCAAACATTAGTGGGTACAGAACAGTTCGGTATGTGTGACAACAGTAGCTTTAGCACAGTGATCGTAGCTGCAGCAGCCGTAGCCCAAGAACTTCTCTCGTTTGGTGCGAAGGGGAGTGACACTTGCGTTTAGAGAAGGCAGTCCAGCACTGATTAGCCATTGGGGTTTTGTGGAAGTTGTTTTGCAATCTGACAGCAAAAATTCTCACAGATTAATGTCTCAAGCGGCATGGCCCTGAGTATTTACGATGAGGAAAGTTGGAAGCTAATGTTTGATTAGTTTGTGGCAGCATCATTTTGTCGCTGTTTTTTTTTTTTTTAAACGTGAGTGAGCGGCATGTATGGGCCTTGCAGGTGATGGAAGTTACGCGGCAGATGTACGAAACTAAACACGCCATTAATTATGATTTTTTTTTGTTCAGTTCATGTAATGCACTCTTCTAGCAGGTCTAAGTAGTGAAGCGTGGCCTCAGAGTTCATGCTTTCAAGCTGCAACAAACTGGAAGCCAGGGACGACATTATCAAGCGAGCCTACAGGGTTTTTTACATCGCTCCCACAAAGACACATTTTGCTCGAACCACTCGCTTGCTCACGCCCATTCTTTGCACAAGTACCGTGTAGTGCTTCTAATGAACCTTCCCTTTAACTGCTGTATACTGTCCACGATAACAGAGTCGCGCAGACCAACCTGTGTTATCGCAGTCGTCAAGTGTCAGGCTATTTTCTCTGGGCCGTACCGAGGAACGGGTGATAAGGAGAGGCAGCAGGGATATAGTCTGCCTGACGTTATCTAAGATACAATTGTATCCTGGCAACTCTCATTTGGCCTTAACTTGGTCAAGTGGAAGAGGCTTTGACACAGATTGCTGTTTGGATGTCACAAGTTCGGACAACCAGCAGCAGATATACGAAAAAACAAGAAGAAAACATGGAGACGCTGTAGGACCAGTAGCTTCTGTGTCCTTGTACAGTAAAAGCTCGTTAATTCGAACCGCAAGGGAAAGCCGTCTCGGTTCGAATTAATGAAGTTTCGAACGAATGAAAGTGGAAAACGACAACAGTACACTGTGATCGGAGAGCAGTAGGGCATGTCGACACTTTGATGCTTGAAGAAGTTGCGATTGCGGTCTGCATTTTGCCCCTAAAGGCGACAGTCAGCACTTTTTGCACTAACAAACGAGTGTCTCATTTGCTAGTGCAAATCAGTGCCTAGTAGACGTGTCTCCAAACATTTCGGCGGACAAAATGCACATGTCATCTTGCAGTTGTCTGTGGCAAAATTGTTTTGTAGCTGTAGTTTTTTGTGAAACATGAGTGTTAGGTATGTTTTACAGAGTCAGTAAAAGGATGCGCTAAGCTAAAGAGCCCATACAGGGCTTATAAAGGTAAAATGAAAAGCAGTGTGCTTGGGGACATCGCTGCTTCAATAAAGCTTTATGAAAGCAAACGGCAACTCCAACTTTTTTATCTTGCGCTCAAACTTTTGAGAACAATCGCTCGTTTTTAATGGTCCGTCCTGTTCACTACTAGATTGGCTTATTACCAACAACGAGAAATGTTGTTCCATTTAAAATGGCTGCTCTGAAAGAGCCCTGGAGTGCCTGTTTTTGCTTACGATAGTTTTCGAGGGACACTAAAGTGTAAAAGCAGTTTTGCTGTACCGGTAAATTATTGTGCATTGAATACAAGTTTTGTATTTATTTGATTATAAGGCGGTCACGATTATAAGGCGAGGGGGCAGTTTGGGGAGTCCAAAAAAAAAAAAAAAACGTATATTTCTGTGCTTGGAATATAAGGTGGTACCCGGTATCATACTTTGAGACTACGGATTTTAGGGAAAAAAAAAAAAACTCGCCTTATACTTGAATAAATACGGTACACCATTTTGAGCAGTAGCAGCAGCAGTTGCTTTATAGCACAGAACATTCAAAAAGCATGAAAAGAATAAATACAGCCGCGCCATACATGTTTCTGCTCTGTGATCTATGACACACAAATGAGGAATGGTGCAAAGAGAATTGGGAAAGCTTATTCAAGCATTTTTATTTGCATGTAAGCCTTATATGCATACGTCTTACAGCCAGTGGCCAAAGTCGAGACATTAATAGCACGGTCAGTAATGGGGCTAACCAGGTCATTGGCTTTTTCGTCGCCTAGTTGAAGTATTTTGAATGTGGTCATCAGGTGGCAGTGCCGCACAGGCCCTGGCCCGTTGGCTCAGTTTCGGGGCTGACTCAGAACTCATCCGACACTCTCCTAGCTTTGTGGAAGAAAGATAGTGCACTTAGTGATGTGTGAATTTTGCCTCTCAAAAGGCAAAACAAAACTGGCAGCTTTAGTGATTTATTTTGTCATTGTAAAAAAAATTGTGTCGTCATTGTAGAAAAATGTCTTTCTCTTGCTGTTCGAATTAACGAGCTCTTACTGTACAAGGATACAGAAGCTACTGGTACTACAACGTCGCCACATTTTCTTCTTGTTCTTAGAACCATTTTACCAGCGATTAACGGACAGGGACCTAAAAAGAAGTCGATGGGACAATCGCTAGACTTCAACTGAAGTCAATTGAAGTCTTGCAATTCTCCCGTCCTACTTCTTTCTAGATCCCTGTCCGTTTTTCGCTGGTAAAAGTGGTTCTAAGTCAACACCAACTAGCCCAACTTTCAGCCCTAACTGTTCTTGTTCTTTTTTATATCTGCTACTAGTTGTCCAAACTTGTGACATCCAAATAACATTCTGTGTCAAAGCCTGTTCCAATTGGCTCAGTTAAGGCCAAACGAGAGTTGCCAGGCTACAATTGTATCTTAGATAACGTCAGGAAGACTATATCCCTGCTGCGTACCCTTATCACCCGTTCCTCGATATGGCCCGGAGAAAATAGCCTGACACTTGACGACTGCGATAACACAAGTTGGTCTGCGCGACTGTGTTATCATGGACAGTATACAGCAGGTAAAGAGGAGGATAATTAGAAGCGCTACACGATACTAGTGCAAAGAATGGGCGTGAGCAAGCGAAGCTAGTGGTTCGCGCAAAATGTGTCTTTGTGGGAGTGATGTAAAAATCCCGGTAGGCTCGCTTGATTATGCCGTCCCTGGCTTCAGCAAGTCAAGCAGTTTGTTGCAGCTTGAAAGCATGAACTCTGAGGCCACCCCTTGCCCATTCGAATTAGCAGAAAAATGCAGTTCTGGAATGACGGCTGGCATCCAAGGTTTACAAGATGTTCTGGTGCTTGCCGTGGTACCGTTGCTCGATGAGGCTTTCCTGTGACCAGCAATCAACCGAAGTTGTTTACGCTAAGCGACATTTATCCTGGTCCTGGTGTACTGAATTCGTCCTCCACTCCTCCTCGACTCGAGCCTCCTCGAGTCGAGGAGATTCTTGAAAGCGATTTAGCGCACAAAAGCGTTGCGGTATCTCCACTCGGCCGAGTCGATGAAACTTTGTAAAGTGGAGGGCAGACTCGCAATACGGTCATTTGGCATTGTGACGTGATTTGGCTGTTGCTCTCTTTGGAGATAGCATTGCAGGCTTTAGCTTTGCGTCGTTTGCAGTGAGTCCAGAAGACACTGCGAACGACTGATGTGGGAGCCATTTTGTAATGATTCCGTGTTGAAGTGCCTCCAAAAAGCAGGAACACCTATGATTCCGTTCCCCTTGGGCTACAAACCTGGCACTTATTGTACAAACCTGGCGCCATCTACTTATACTTATAACACTTTTATCTTATAACACTTATCTACTTATAACACTCTTTCTATTCTTTTAAGGCACTGCTAAAAGAGCTTAGCTGTTTGGCCTTGGTAGCGTATGGATAGAATCGCGGGTTTCGAAGCGAACAGCCTGGGGTCGACCCCCCGAAATGTCAAATTTTTTCCCAAGGATTGTGATCTTTTTTTACTACAGAACATTCTCTTAGTTCAATTACGCTCATATTTTGGGATATAAGGGTGGCTTGGTATCTTTTAGGTCAGCTTAAGGGGTGTGGGGTGCGGCATATCAACATATTTAATTAACGTCCTGCATTACACCAGGAGTGCCAGGCTTGTATCTATCTTTGAACGGGATATCACAACACTTGCTGGAGTTGTCGTAGCCTTCCCCGTTCCTGCTGAAAATTGGCAGGAGGGAGCCAGTATTTTTGGGAAAACCTGTGAATATAAATACTGAGCAGTTACGGCGCGTTCTTCAAAAAATACCAGGTAAAAAGCCTATTCTTTCGTCTTTTTGCTTTTAGTGGGACATATGTTACCAATATTCATATATTTGTTTTCCTGAGGTCTGGGCAATCCTTGTGCTTTTAGACATGTAAAAATGCTGCGTTGTATTCCGTACGAAAACGGGAATAAACGATAAGAAAACTCGAGTGAAACAGCATTGCCTGTTTTGGGGATGTGGGATAGACATGGTACTTGAGAGCTAAGGGCACGGAATGCATGCCTTGCGTTCTCAGTCATCTGAAAAGCACAGGGCAATTGTCGTGTACTAATACCGAACTTGGACGTTTCATTTCAGCGGTGGCAGAGACGCTGGTTCGTCCTCTACGATGACGGAGAGCTGACGTATTCTGTGGACGAACATGTGAGTGTTCCCTTTTCAAGCAATTAAAAAATATGTTGTATCCTGCTAGCTTCTCAATGAAATACGATAGCAATACAATAGAACGTAGTTCTCAATTCAAAATACAACAGCTTTTCAAGCTATCGTATCGAGCTTGAGAAGCTATTGTATTTTGCTTACATTACAATATTTGCTTATTACAATAATATTATGCAATAATATAATATAATATTATAATACAATACAATGCTTATAATACAATACAATATTTGCTTACAATACAATACGATAGATTGAGAAGCTATTGTATTTTGGGTGTGTGTGGTATCACTTGGAGGATAATGTACCTTTGGGAGTCAAGATATCTGGTACGTATTAAAGCTACCTTCCTGTTTTTAATATTTAACCTTCAATTTATTTTCGTCTTGCGAGATTTTATTATCTTGCTAGTGCGTGTCTTTTGGCTTTCGAGGCAATATCTGTCTTGAAGTCCTATTTGCTTTGCACTTTTATGTCTGTTGGAGTTCGCAGCTCTGGCATTTTGTGGTCAAGAGGTTTTTCAAAACTTCACAGTGTCCTTTGTAATGCGAGTGGATTTTTTTTTAATTTGGGTAGTTTTATTTGGTAAAATGCTAGAGAAGTATTCTGTAACCTGCAAGAGAATCTTGGGAGGGGCTTTGCATTGTAACCAAACAGTAGGATATTGCAAAATTTTCTCAGTGGATAAACACGTGAAAAAACTTGCTTGCTGTGCGGTTAGTTATACATAGCAAGCATCATACAAGCATCATCTTTTGAAGGAGCTTATTAAAACAGAGTAAAGTCGTTTTGGGCTTAAAATGTTTTTGAGGTTTTGAATGGTTTTTGTCGCATAAAAGGGACAATTACATGCACTTTAAGCATTCAGCATCTGTTGTAATGCTTGTGCATACTTGACCATAATGTTGGCAACTGATGCAAGCCGTGTATCCTAGCTCCAAAGGCTTGTCTTTGGATTGGCCTTTGCTTCAACGTTTTCTTTCGTTGCAGCTTGTCGCATCCTTCACTGGGGGAAAATTCTTGCTACCTATTTGTGGTGGATTTTGGGCTTTCTGGTGCCGTGATTCAGGCCTGGCCGTACAAGCCATGTTTTCTGCGCTCGAGGTTTATGTAGGTAGTCTCTGCTAGAGTTACTCACAACACACTCCGTAAGCCCCATGCATCAAAAGCCAGTCCGCCCTGTGCTGGGGGCAAACACAGAGAAGCACGGGGTGAGTGAACTAGCTGGCCATCTGTCGATGGAAAGGTGTAGCAATACTCAAACGCTTGTGGCTGGTCCCGAAAGTAATCCTTAAATTGGCATGCTGGGCAAAACACAAGTTCGGTTCATTCGTAAAGATTGCCTCGTTAGAATCATACTGACACCACTTTTAACACACACTTCGCTCGAACAAGCTATGTAATTAGGAAAGAAGAGAATGGCCATGCAACCCGCTAGCTCATTTCCTGCAGCAGAACCTATGTCATATGTGCCCAGCTGCACGATTGGCTGAGGCCGGCTTTTAAAAGCAAACGCAAATTAGGAAAGGGCTTATTAGCTTGCCAAGCGGGCTATTTGCGCTTAAACTGTAATGCGTATTCATTTTACAGCAGGAAAAATGGTGCGGAAAACAATGAAAGTTGCAAAAATACACGTAAGCATAGAACTGCCGACGCACTGCTGTTGGTACTGGGCCCACTATATATACTTTTTTTAGCTGCACAATAGTCTGCCGCTTTGGAGGTGTTTTACCACACACCACACTGGCCGATTGGCGTAAGTGACGTTGTCTTATGTGACCCTGTTTGTCGAGGATACCCCATGTTTCACGAAACGATTACTTTCTACTGTAACAAAAACAATCCAGGTGCAAATACGGTCAGAAACAAAGCAACGGTGGACAACGGTCGGTGGATGAGTATGGTAGCGCCCGTCTGGGAGGGCTGATGGCAAGCAAGGCTGCAGAGCTGAATGACGCAGTGGAAGTTCGTTTGAATACGTGCACTTATGACTTCATTGCTGACGTCCCAAAAACACACGATTTGGCGGGAGAATCAAAATTTCACCTAAATTGATTAATTTCTTAGTGAAGACGACATAATTTGCTGCCGGAGAAGCACTAGGGGCACTACAAACACGAAATCTTTCGAATAAAACAAACTTGCATTTTGTCCGCAGGCCCCCTTTAAGGGAAGAAGCATGAAAGCATAAGTAAGCACTACTTAATTTAATGCTTCCTAATTTGAAAAGCAAGTTTGATTTGATTAGGTTGTGCTAGAAAGTAAAAGTTCGGTTCAGTTTTGGTCGCCGAGGTGCCGTGCTAGTATACTTGTCCCTCAGCTTCGACAAAGCCGAAGTGCTTGCGCCGCCCGGATTCTGCAGCGGAGTTTCCCAACAGGAGTAGTATATTAAAGAACTTTGGTCTCTGCATTTTGATGATTACTGTTGTTTTAAAGCAAAGCTTTCTATGCCTCACCGACAGTGACGTTGCCCCAAAGTGCACTGCAGGAAAGCCAACTCTCTCAGGCAGTGATGATGATGGCAGATGAAGTGAAAGGTGGCCGAAACACAAAGCTTTCTCTGGTCGAAAACCAGTGTCTTTGAAATCCAAAGTCGAAGACCCAAATCCAAATTGTGACGCCCAAAGCGCATTGCACGAAAGCCTCAAAGAAGAACTTACACGTTAGGGAGAATGGGTCACACCATTCCGACAGGGTACACAACTTTGGCGCAGGGCAGGTGAAGCATGTTTTAACAATCCTCTTAATTTAAAAAGGGGCTTTGATTTTTGGTGCAAGAAGGGGCTCGCCTTGTCGTCATAACTCACTCGCTTAAAGTAGAACCACACGGCGTTTCTTGTGGTCTCCCGAATTGAACCAAGTGGTTTAAATAGGGTCATAGCGTTAGGGAGAAGCCGATGCGCAGTTTTGTCTATCGTTTTCCACGCCATTCCGAAAGCAGTGGTTCAAAGCAGTTTGCATTTTGACTTTGACTTTGACGCAGGTTGCATGGGAGGAAAGCTTCGTGTTTTGACCATCTTTCTCTTTTAAAAAAAGGGGCTTTTGATTTAAGTGCAGACCGCACTTTAGGGGCTCGCCTTGTCGTCATAACTCATTGCTCGCTGTACCCAAGTAGAGCCACATGGCATTCCGTCGTGGCTGTCGTCGCAGCGTCCCACAGAGGCTTTGAAAGCCAAGTGGTTTAAATAGTCATAAGCGTTCGAAACAAGTGAACCGCTAAGGTGGCGTTCTTGTCATATCGTCTCCCCGTTGTTCGCTTTAGCGCGTAAAGAAAACTGAGGTACATTTGAGGCAAAATATACGTAACTAACTGGCAGCGCCCGCGTTCATTGAGTTAGGAACGCTCGTTGGGTTGATTTTTACGATAGTGAGCGAAAAAAAGCGGCAGTGCAACGCCGGCAGGTGCGGGAAGAAAACCAAGCGCGAAAAGAACAGAACTCCTGCTGGCACAGTTTCAGGCAGGGGGCGCGCGAGCACTGCGAAGGCGGGAAATTTGAATTGCATTGGGTGGTAGCAGTGAGCGTATAACGGCGCTACAGCCCATTATGGTGAATCACTGCTCTGCACTTCGGCAGCTTTCACGTTAAGTGGAACGGCTTTAATTTTTTTGTATTCTCTTTTCTCTTTCAGCCGAACACGATCCCACAGGCGGTGATTGACATGACCAAGGTGGTGGCCGTGTCCCATGCTGAAGAGCTCACCGGGAACCAGTTCTCCATAGCCATCACCACCCCGGACAAAGTACACTTTGTCAAGGGGACGGGCCGCGATGACAGCAAGTGGTGGGTGCCTCTCCCGTCCCGAGATCGGAGCGATGCTTGTGGCTCCAAAAATAGAGCAAGGCTGAGCTAATTGCTGAGCGAGGCGTCTTAGTCATTAGCCTCATTTAGGCCAATCAAGCTACATTTGCCCATCATCATGCGTCGTTGCAAGCGTAATGACAGCGACAACATCCGCCGCATTCTTTATTCATTTGATAACATCTTTGCTGGACACAAAACTACGCAGTGGAGGCTTTTTGGTGTTAGAGGTGAAAATTGTCTAGAGTATTTTTCCTTCCCCAAAAAAGGTTTCGTAATATCTTTAGGCACCTTTGTGCGTTCCTGAACGCTGTTTAGTTTGAGCAGTAAACTGCTTGAGTTTTTTACAAGTTTAAACATTGAACGTTTTGTGTAGTATGCATTGTGGCTATGTATCAGGTGCCTCATTCATGCAAAACGCTCCAGCAACAAGGTTAATTGTTAAGCTTTCTCCACCATCAGACTGTGAACCCTGCAAGATTTTTGTTAGCCTGCGATGATTGCCATCTTAAAAATTACAAATGTAGATTCTACTTTTGTGGGGCATGAAGAACTACACCTGCTTTAGAATTAGTAGTACCGTACCATATAAGTACCGTATAAGTACCGTATTTGTACCATATAAGTCGGAATATAGGTCGAGCCGGAATATAGGTCGATCCCCTCACCTTGGGGCCGAGAAATGCAGGAAATAAATGTAGGCATACACATTGTTTTAGTTGAGGTTGTAAGCACTTGTTTTGTCTAAGGTTTTTATGAGAGCTGTCTAGAATCTTGTCAGACCACTGCTTCTGTCTTCCACACAGCAAGTCCGGGGAATCCGGGTAATCACAGTCTGGGGAATCATTTATGGAACATTTCTTAAACATTCACGAGACCATGTCATCAGGAAGCGAGCACCAAGCGTGGGACACTCGTGCAGACCGTTGCGAGAGATGGTCTCACAGGCAGCCAGCAGGCGTCTTGGGGTTGTCGTCGGCCATGTATTCATAGAGGCGTCGCACAACACTCGCGGACAAAGGTCGCGTCCTTGTCCTTCAGTTCCAGGTGCACAGCGCGGTGCCCATGAAACTAGGTCTTCTGAGCGTTGCATACGGAGATCTGCCCCTTCAGCTTACGCCAGTAGTGTGCACTCTTTTCGTGACAGAACCAAACTGGTGCTGGTTGGACTTGTTGCCGTCGGCTGGGGCATACTATTAATCACTTCTTTTAAGGGCTGTGGTGAACGGCAGCCATAACCGCCTGAACTTATCTCGAGCAAGAAGTAAATAGCACGCACACGCTCGCTGACAGCGAGATAAGTCGCAAAGGAAGTTTGTGGCGCGTTCGGCGGATGTCTGTTGGCGATGGTTTGAATATGCCCGATGGGCTGCCTGTTGCCAGATAGAGAGGAATATTAAGCCAATGTCTGGCATATACAGTATGAGTCGAAATATAGGTCGAGCCGGGACATAGGTCGCCCCTTTACCTTGCGGCCGAGAAATAGGAAAGAAAGGTTAGTTAATGACCAGTATGTATGTCAAAACGTGGCTTTTCGGCAGATTTTTTGGTAAAAAATTTCTACCTCTATTCCAACTTATACGGTAGTTACAGAAGGATCTAATCTGAGCCCGTTTTGTTTGGCTCGACTTTGCTTACCTTGGCACAGGTGTTTTCAGTTACAAAAAAAAAAAGAATCATCTAATTTTACTTTGCTTGACCTCGCTTGACTTGACTTGGCATAAGTGGTTATTAAGTTACAAAAAGGTGAATAATGTGATTTAGCTTTGCTTGACTTGGCCTGGCTTGACTTGGCTTGGCACAGGTGGTTCGACGTTCTGTCCCAGTTTCCGAGCAACATGGTGCGAAGCAAGAACAAGCACAACGCCTGCAACCTGGCAATCACGAAGCCCTCGCCAACTGTCAACATCCTCTCTTGCCAGGTGAGGGGATTGGCAGCCTCTTCCTGTTTGACCGCTTGAAGTGCTGTTGCTCATTATTATCCCACGTGAAAATAATATTTCTTCTAGCTGGAATATTGAACCAGAAATTTCTTCTAACTAGAAATATTTCTAGCTAGAAATTCAATTTCTAGCTCATTTCTAGCTGGATTGAGATTCTAGCTTGCAGCTAGAATTTGTCAGTCCAGCTGGAAGAAACAAAGACCTTCAAGTTGGAAATAATAATCGTCTCTAGCTGGACTAAGAATTTTTCTAGTTAGAAGCTGTCAATTCCAGCTAGAATCTATAAATTTAGTCAGAAAAGAAGCTGGAAATTGCAATTTCTTGCTAGAAATGCTCTTTCCATTTTCACGGGAGATTATTGAGTGTTATCTATTGTTATTGAACTGTGGGACGCTGTACGTGTACTTGCCCAGTGGCGTAGCCTAACATTTGAGATGGCACAAAGTACGGCACGCAATAGTTGAAGTTATCAGGACAGCTTGTTTTTCTCAACTTTTGTAGGTGTTAGTGTACAGTTGAAAAAGGTGGGCAGAAAAATAGCTTGTTATAATTGACAATTGCTAATACAACATGCATGTTACACACAAGAAAAAGGTTGGGTGTGGAGGCAGTCCAGTTTAAGTGCCAATTCGGAATACCCATGCTCGGTATATCCGAGTTTCACTATACAGTTTTATGTGGCCTGGTGTGGGCTTTATGTGGCGTTGTGTTATGTGTACAGTTTTTATGTGGCCTGCGAATTCGGAATACCCAGGCTCAGTATATACAAGTTTCACTGTACAGTTTTATGTGGCCTGGTGTGGTCTTTATGTGGCCTGGTATTTTATGTGTGCAATTTTATGTGGCCTGCCAATCGGAATACCCAGGCTCAGTATATACAGGTTTCACTGTACAGTTTTTTACGTGACCTGGTGTTAACAAATAGCCCAGTAAACTTTCATACCTCTTGAATAAATGTCTGATCAACCAAGTTCTAAGTGTTGTAGCTTTAAAAGCGAGCCAGCCTGACTTTTTGAATATGTTATGTTAGCATAGATGACATATGTGCCTACCAAACATTCCTTTCTGTTCGCTGGTTCATTCTGGAGCAGCTTTTTTAGAATGTGCAGTGGTGGCACTGCTTGTCTTGCTGGTGACAGTGATTACCTACCTGGCTTGATGCTGAACGGACGTTTTTTTAAAGTGAAAGCTTTCTTAGTCGGACAAATGCCGTCCTGGCAAAAATGGATGCATTTCCCCATAGACCAGTTGGTCGACCAAAAAGCTCTGGTAAAATCTGTGGACATGCAGCATGCGCGTGAAACCAGGCTTCCATTGTGTCAAAATGGTGAGTTGAAAATCATGAGAAAGGAACTGTTCTAGATACAGTAGCTGACCGTTTTTTCAGACTCCAAAAATTCGGACTCGCTGGATATTTCGGACTTTCCAGAGGAACCACCTCTTGTCCCATAAGAGTAATAGTTAACGGATTTTCTGGACTGCTTGCTCTTTTATTCGGACTATTTCTCATTCCCCTCGACGTCCAAAAAATCAGACGGCTACTGTATACGACAATACGTGCGTCGATTATTGAGAAATAAATACAATATATACTTTTAGTTCATAAACCGCATATTGGTGTACACTTAGATCGTTCGTAGATGCGTTTACTTAGTGCACAAAAAATCGTTGCATGAGTTCGTTGTTTGTTTGCTATGTGGGCCTTTAAAGAGGGTTTGACGATCGATTAAACGCACTTTCAACGAAGGATTTTGGGTAGCATTTCGGCTGGCGTACCCGCAAATTTTCCCGCCATTTTTCTTGCGGAGCGACCATGGTTGCCAGACCAGGACTGCCCTCTATTGATTAGTTCACACCATACATTCGCGGGTAGTACATACGTATTGGGGTCTGTAAAGGCCGCGGATCTGTCAGCCAAATCTAGTTACAAACCCCTGCGCATCGCGCTGCGAGCTCGGGCTCGAGCCCGGGTTTTTTTTTTTTTTTTTTTTTTTTCTCGCTTCGTTTTCACGGGAGGTACTACAAATGTATTGGGGTCCGCAAAGGCCGCGTGTCTGTCAGCCCGCTCTGGTTACAAACCCAACTTCCACACCCATGCACGAGCCCGCGGCGCGAGCGCTCAGGGGTTTGTAACCAGAGCGGGCCGACAGATCCGCGGCCTTTACGGGACCCCAATACGTATGTAGTACCCGCGAATGTATGATGTGAGCTAATCAAAATAGGGCAGTCCTGGTCTGGCAACCATGGTCCCCTCCGCAAGAAAAATGGCGGGAAAATTTGCGGGTACGCCAGCCAAAATGCTACCGGATTTTGATGTGCTTTTGATGCAGTTTTGGTGTCAGAAAGCTTTTGCGCTTCTCTCAACTTTCTTACAGGGGCCATGCAGACAAAACTTGTTTGGTTCATTTGAAACATTGCCTCGTTAGAATCACACTGACACCACTTTCAACGTGAACTTTGCTCAAATAAGCTATAAAATTACGAGGAAAGGGAATGGCCATGCGACCCACTAGCTCATTTCCCGCAACAGAACCTATGATGTCATACGCGACAGCTCTGCAATTGGCTGAGGTGGGGCAAAAGCAAATGCAAATTAGGCAGAGCTTATAAGCTTGCCGGACGAGCTATTTGCTCTTAAATTTAGAACACATTCTTTTTATTGCAGTAAGAATGGTGGGATAAACAGTGGAAGTTATGAAAGCACACGTAAACATAGAAGTACCGATGTGTACTGTTGTTGGTACTGCGCGCACTATGCTTGGTTAGATGCACAGCACCTCGACGCTTTGGAGTTGTCTTATATGACGCTGGCCAATTGGTGTAAGCGACGGCGTCTTACGGAACCATATTTATCGAGTGAGCACCATGTTACACGAAACGATTATTTTCCCCCTGAACAAAAACAAACCAGGCGCAAATGTGGTCAAAAACAAAGCAAAGGCAGAAAACGGCCCGATGCGGTATGGTGGCGCTATCTCGGTTAACTAACGGTCTCCGCTTCACATCAAGTTTAGCTTGAAGACCCGTTCTTATGACGTCGTTGCAGATGTCGTTAAAACACACGATTCGGCGGGAGAATCAAAATTTTTAATTCAAATTGATTGATTTCTATGTGAATAAAGCATTGTTTGCTTCCAAGGCAAGCACTGGGGGCTCTATAAAACACGAAATCTTTCGAATAAAACAAACTTGTATTTTGTCTGCATGGCCCCTTTAAGGAAGGGATGGTGAAGTTCTTTGGGCTCTTAAGTGTGTTGGAGCAAAGAGGGCACATTTTATAGCCAACAATCGTGTTTTCCCAGAACCAGTACGACGATCACGGATTGGGCACCAAGGAGGCCTACCGCAACGGCAGCGTCGACATCCAGCCCACGCAGCAGCCACCGGAGCACCGAGCGAACGGCACGACAAACTCTATCACGATTAACAACCGTGAAGGTACGGCAGGCATACTTTTCTTGTATTTGTATCCTTGTAGTGAGGTGCGGAATCTGCTAAGGTGCCGATCCGTGAGGCTGCTGGATGTTACTCGTGGTCAGGGATGACATTTTATACTTTTAAACGCGTAAGCATTTATTTATACATGGACTCGTTGAGGAAACCTGTCTGTCCATTTATAACGGTTGATGTGTCACGTGCTCGCTGGACACAGAAACGCTTGTACCGTCGAACCCGACTGTATCAAACCCGTTTACATCGAATAATCCTTTATATCGAACTATTTGGGAACATGCTACATTTACAGTGAGAATATATAGCAAAAACTATGGTTATATCGAACAAAAGTACCAGTGACAACCGATATATCCAATGCTAAATGCCGCAGAATGCTGCATCAGCTACAGGCCTGCTATGAGTGGAAGTTTGCCATAAGAAATGCTCTAGTGGTCCATAAAATTCCCCCCTTGACTGTGCTTATGTACTAAAGACTGCTCGTCAAACAGAGGAGGCTGATATCTGCTATTTCCTTCCAGCACACGTCCCCAACCACAATGGAGTGCCACTCTGCCGGCTTGACAGGTGAGTTGAGTTTTTTCGTTTGGCCACCGGTCTCGCAGTTTAAATAAAGTTGATTTTAGGGATTAACGCGCCGATGCAATCCAGGCGATGAGGCGTGCCGTAGTGGAGGGCTGCGGATTAATTTTGACCACCTGGGAATCTTTAACGTGCGCTGAAATCTTGTACACACGGGCGTTTTTGCTTTTCGCCTCCATCAGAAAAGCGGCCGCCGCGGCCGGGAATCGAACCCGCGACCTCGTGCTCAGCAAGGATCCCTAGAGAAGGCAAGCATGGCAGGAGGTGGCACAAAGTTAGGTGGCCAGATGAGATCAAGAAGTTTGCGAGGATAAATTGGTCACAGTCAGCACAGGACCGGAATAATCGGAGATCTATGGGAGAGGCCTTTGCCCTGCAGTGGGCGTAGACAGGCCGATGATGATGATTATAATGATGATGATGAATGGTGTTAGTTATAGACAAAAGGGCATAAATCATTTTATAGTGTACGCGCAATTGCACTTAAGTGCCAAAGCTCTGACTTTTGCTGTTAAGTAAAAGTGTGTGCACTCAGATTTTGCTTCGTTTTCATTGGTAAGGTGGGAGCTATTGTTTTCACTGAATTACAACAGTGAAAGTGGAAGGGTCGTCTATAAAGAATTCAATTGTGGTGGCTTGTACGTGACTGTGTATAAGGTAGAGAAGAAATGGAAGGGTGAACTGGTGCAGAGCAATGCAGGTGAAGTAATGTACAAACAAAAATGCAGATGGACTAAAGTGATAATGTGGTGTAATACCAAGGCAAAAGCAATAGCAGATGGCATGTACAGTAAACCGTTGCTTTAACGAAATCGCTTCATTCAAAAATCATGCTTTATTTGAAGTGATTACTGGTCCCCTTGGCAGGGCATTAAGAGCAAAATATTTTCACTTTTAATCAAATGTTGCGTGTAACGAAACGAGTTTTGTTTCTTCAGGACTTTGCCATAACGAGGGTTTGCTGTAGGTCAGGAAGCTTACGGTGTGTTGAAATGTCTGCTTAACAGGCCATGGAACGAATAATGATTGGAGTAACACTTAGGGACTGGAAACGAGCTTCCCTGGATCACGGAACAAACTCGAGGAGATGATATCGTAGTCCCAAGTGAAGAAAAAGAAATGGACTTCGGCTGGCAATGTAGTGAGATGGAATAACAACTGAACGGTGACCATCAGGGTAACAGAGTGGATACTGATAGACAGTCTAGAAGTCTAGAAGAAGGGGGGAGGCCATTAGCTCAATGGAGGGATGAAATAACAAAATTCGTGGGCTAAGATTGGACTTGGGCAGCTAGGATATTAGCGGAGTGGACTACTTAAATAGGGCTGATGATGGTGATGACTTACGAAGGTCGATTAAACAATACACGAGCTTTTTTCAAAAATAACTCAAATCCACACGAACTGTACTTTCATAAACAAAAGAAAATTTGTGAACGACCTAAATGCCGCCGTTGTTAAAGCTACTAACTTCTCCTAGCTGACATGTAAAACATATCACGTAAATAGCTTTGACAGTGTTGCATTTAGGCCCGGTCGCAACTTTCCGCTTGTTTCTGAAATAATTCTGTCCAGGTGGATTAGGCTCATTTCGAAAAAAGATGAAGGGAGCTCACACTAACGTGTAAGGGCTTGAAGATAGCGAAGCTGTACGCAACCTTCACGGCCATCGCGAAGGCTTAAGTCCACGATTGCAGCCGATTTGCGTCTTCTTCGCTGCCGCAACGACCCTTTACTCCATCATTGTTGCTATAAGTGTGAGCTTCTTTCACTTCTCTGGAAGTGATAAATCATTGGACATCACCTTGGAGGTGGCGTACGCTCTTATGTTGTCTTTCCCGTTCCGAGCAGGTGTTTCCACGATTGCGGCGAACGCTGAAGTTTTCTTTTTGGCAAATGTTGGCCAATCTCCGTAAGTGGGTATGCTTGGCTTGACAAACGTGCTCCGGGGACACTCGGCAGTCATCGCGAGGAATGCACGCACGAGCGCTAGGCTTTTTCTGGGTTTTGTTAACTGCCGGGTGTTGCCGCAAGGCCCGCACTCACGTGCGCAGCGCTCGGCAATTTCTTGGTATTCTTAACTGGCGTACATGAAAAATTATGATTTGCTAAACAGCTTGCTGTTAAAAAAAGCTCCCCGTCGCATTACTTTGTACCTACTCAATGTCTTCCCCCTCACTGCCAATAAGCCTGCAGTTGCAGTGCTTACCTGTGCCAACAATCCTGCTCGTTGCAGCAGCGGTAATGGCGGCGGCGGCAGCGGCGGCGGCGTGGCCTACATGGACGCGGACGCGCTGGCTAAGAGCCGCAGCCGGCGCTACCTCAAGCGGGAGAGCCGGGGCCTCAAGAGCCAGCGGAGCCGGTCGGGGACGGCGTGGCCAAGATGGTGCCCTGCGCGTCCCGGGCCTCGGAGCTGCTGCCGGCCGAGTGGGCGGGGAGCGGGGCGGGGACCACCACTCGTCGTCCCTGCGCAACTCCTCGGCCAGTCCCCCGCCGTGCCCGTTCCTGCACAACCCGGTCTACCTGCTGCTGGCCGAGCCGCACGGGGTGTGCGGCCAAGCCGGGCGCGGCAGGCAGCAGGGACGCAAGAACAAGCAGAGTGAGTGAGGGAGGGGAGAAAGGAGGTGGAGAGAGATAAGGGAGAGCGGGCGAGATATAGGGAGAGGGGGTAAAGAGGAAGAAAAGGAATATGGAATGAAGAGGGAAAGAGTGAGAAGGGTAATTTAAAGGGACCCTGCAACACTTGCCATCGACTACTAGTAATGTATTTTGGGATAAAGTCTATTGTCCCAGAAATCTCCTCCCGCAAGAATTATGAAAATCCGTTCACAATAAACGAAACTACGCGCGATGAGAAATCGCGCATAAACGTTCCCTCTCAACTCGACCGCGGGCAACGACGAAAGCTGCGCGCTCTCTCCCGGAGAGGGGGGCGGCTCGCGGCGTTTCTTCGGTGGCCTACGATATATCACATGCCGGGTAGTTTTCTCCTTTTTCTCCGCAACGCGGAGGGGGCCTATTTCCGGTCTGGTGCCACAAAAAAGCAGGCATGGGTGCCTGCTCGCAAGTGCGCGCTCGTGCTGGTAGGGGCGTTTTTGAACAATAAACGTTTGTAGTCGAGGTGAGTCCCGTTGAAAGGGAAGTATTGAGCTCATCACTGAAAACTCCGCGCGCACTTCAAAACACAAAAGAAACGGCAAAAAACTGTGCCTACAAGTTCAGGCATAGAAGAGGTTCGTACACAGCGATGACGACGACGGAATGGGAATCTAGAGCCGCGAAGTTGACCAGTGACAGCCGATCGCTGCAGCCATGGCCTATGTGACTCCCTCAGGCCATGCATAATGAGGACAACTGAAGAGAGAGCGGTTTGTTTTTTCCGCGTCTTTCACATCGATTTGCACGCTCATCGCTTCCACGTGCAGTGTAATATTGGCTCAGGTATTCCTGGCAGTGTAATCTAAACGTTGCGCAGGTTTACTTGCACTGTTCAAGAGTGTTGCAGGGGTCCCTTTAACAAAACTTTGTTGGGGGGCTAGTTGGTTCATTATTCTTAAAAATGTTTGTATCGTCTTTGGTTTTTCGCGCTAAACATTTTTAAGAATAGTGAAAAGGGGTCGAGATGAAAGAGAGGAGGGGAAGGGAGGGGGGGGGGGGGAGGGATGAAGGGAAGTTTGAGAGTAGGGGGCAGCGCATTGAACTTGACGAGGTGAAGACAAGACGAACACAAGCGAAGAATGAGACAAACAAGCCTTTGGTGTCTGAAAATGGGCATTCATTCAAAATGGTTCCTTGCCACTGGTGCCACCAAATTTTAATGAGCTGTAAAATTAGTTCCAAGTGGTGCATCAGAAAAAACCGCTTCTCTTACTGCATTCACCAGGGTTCATAGTATTTGAAAATATAAATATTACAGTTCTGTGACTAGCACTGTTTTGTTTATTGTTCCCCCCAGAAATGACTAATTATATATTATTATCTTGGGAACTAATTGGCCAACTGAAAAAATAATTGCATATTTGAAATCAGCAGGAAAAAAGCAGCAAGACTGGCAAGTTTCACACAGTTTGCTTACGAAATTAAAAGGAGCTATTTTAAGAGCAGTGTCCCCCCTCAAGTCAAGTTGAGCAACATCAAACCCAGTTGATTAATTTAAGTTAATTTACCGTCAATTGACCATCAATTGACTCTCCCCTCCAGATGCGGCGCCCCTGTCGGCCCAGCAGTTGCTCCTGAATCGGTGGCAGAACGAGCTCAAGGGCCTTCCACCATCCCCAAACCTGCTGCACCAAGATGGCGGCCGGCCGTGGCGAACAGACGAAAGCTCGCGGATGCGCGACGGCGGCGACGGTGGCTGCGGCGTGCCGCACTCCCCTCCGTGCCGGGACTTGCCTCCGCAGTGGAACGTTGTGCTGCCACCCTCAGGTGGAGGCTCCCACGAGAAGCACCTGGTGAGCTCCCCTGACAATTATTGCGTTTATTATCAGTGTCTATTATCTATTGTCTATTGGCAGTGTCTGTTTATCATGGCGACCGTTGGAATTACCGTCGGAAATTTCTCACGGCAGTCATTTCCAGGGTTGCCAGGTCCTCGGAACAGAAGGTCACCGGAAAATTACCAAAAGAAGCCAGGAAAGTCGCCATCCTTGAACTCAACGTTTTGTCAAAGAATTAAAGCATTTCCCCGTGGACCGGTTGGTAGACTGAAAAGTTCTGATAAGATAATCTCCGAACACACGGGGCGGGCTTGAAACCGGACTTCCATTGTGCCAACCTGGTGGTTACTTGAATATCGTGAAAAAGGATTGGTTCTAGATCGGACAATACATGCATCGATCATGAAGGAGGAGTACAATAGTACACCTTCATCTCGTAAACCACGTATCGATATACATTTAGATCGTTTGTCGATGCGTTTACTTAGTGTGTGAAAAATCGTCTCATGGGTTTGTTCTTCGTTTGCGATTTTGGTCTTTGAAGGTTTGACATTCGATTGGATGCCCTTTCAGCGAAGGCTGGATGCTCTTTTAGCGAAGGTTTCGATGCAGTTTTGACACAGTTTTGATGTGAGACAGCTTTCGCCCTTCTCCCAACTTTCTTTAGGAAAGGATGGTAAATTTTGTTTCTCTGGTGTGGTTGCAAATTGGCACTTCAAGTGACCGCAGCACTGGCCTTTCTGGAAAAAAAAAAAAGGGAGGGGCGGGGCGGCTGTCAGAAGATCGCTTGAAACATGGTGGGTGGCGCCTTAAAGGAGTACTGACACGAAATTTCAAAGCTGAGATAACTATGTAAAACGGTTTCTTTTTATCAGGAGATATCTCCCAGCAAGTTTCAACAGCAACCGTTCAGCGAAAGATATTTAAAAATCCATTTTAATCTTCGCCCGCACGAGAAAGCCCAGAGCGGGCCGACGTGACATCATCTGCTACGTGCCCGAAACTGTCGACGTCGGGGCTCCCGTGACGAAGCCGACGCGCTGGCTGTGTTGGCGCACGCTGCTCGGGCGTGTGTACACGTCATGGTTTGGGACTGACGTCATGCTGCCCGGGCCTGTGGGGACGGCGAAAACCTCGGCTGGTCTGGGCTCTCGCGTGCGTTCGGCCATCGCGCGCCTCCAGAGAGGCAGCGGATATGGCAAAGAATGGTGACGCCACTGGTGATTACATGCGTACATGGCCTGCCGCTCGGCGTTTTTTTTGTCGAAACCGAAACTGGCACGAATAACGACCGCCAGTAATGAATGTTACGCTGCGCTCGACCGTCTAATCTGTCATTCTATGATTAGTGGGCTGGTAGGCACGGCATAGCAGCGAAAAAAAACGTAACATAAAATTTCGTGTCAGTACTCCTTTAAGAACGGTGTCCTTGACTTGTTTTCACTGGCGACGCTGTGGCTCTTTGTCTTTTTTCGGTGGCTGTTTGAGGGGTTATTCGAGGGAAAGATGTGAGCATGCAACGGAGTACGAGATTGGTCGTCACAGGGGAAAAGATCCCCAGGGGGTATAACTGGTACCACCTGGGGATCTTGATAAATGATACCACCGTCCACTGGACCGCATTGTAAAAATGAAATGTTGGAACTTTCCTCTGCAGTCACGTGGGGTTTCCCGACGGCTGTGGCAAGGTGGAACGGCGCTCGACGCAACGGCATGCGACAGCAAGATGGTTCAGCACTTGGGGGAGGCCATGCCTGAGGTATGTGAGAGCCACTGATTTCACGTGCAAAACCCTGTTTGTTGGGCCCTAGTTGATTTTTGCTTAGAAGCATATATATTACTTGGCCGATAATGTGGATAATATGCTAGGATATTTTTTAAACACGAAAGTGTTTTATTCCCGCATACACCAAGATTCACTGACTTCATATCCTGTCACGGAAATGACACTAGCACAACGGAGCAAAGTGGCCTTAAAGGGTGCACCCCAGCACACAGGGTCTTCTTGCGGGAAGCAACCTTTAGTACTAAACAGAGTATGTTATACTTCGTTTTTTTCGTTTTTCCGATTTTAAATTTTAACACGAAGGTGTTTTAATTGCCGGATACACCAAGATTTCACTGACGTCATATCCCTCATGGAAATGACGCCTGATATACCTTTGCCGAAGCGACCCGCCAGCAGGACCGTCGCTCTCCAAGCACACCCACAAGACAGCCGCCGACCCACAAATCATGCTCAGCTGCAGATTTCGCTGCACATTTCACTTTCGTGTTTGACTGATTCCTATGACAGAGGAATCAACCACAGTTTTTTTTCCTTTGTTTTGTGAACATGAACATTTATTTTTACTTGCTCTGGAATCTAGTCAGGGGTAGTTCAGATTATGTCTAGGTTCCTCTTAGTTTCTTTTCCTCCTAACATCTTGCTCTCTCAGGTTTTTTTATTTTTGTAAAGTTTTGTTAGGTGTAGAATGAAGGTAAACTTTGTATCTACGTGGAAGACAGATCATTTCGCCTAGCTCTGGTCTTCTCTTGGTTGTTTCTCATGGCTGTAAATTATTTGTTACTTGTCTGAAGCCTAGTTAGGTGCAGCTGTTTAAAGCATCGCTTATCTCTAGTTTTTTCTTGGTGATTGCTCTGTTAGGTGGGATGCTTTTATTCTGGGATCATACATTTTTGTAACTTGCCAAAAAAGTGATCTGTTCGGTATTGATCGAATGTTGAGTAAAAGCCATTTGAATTTTTTTCTGCTTACCAGTATGAAAAACTGCAAATAAATGACGTTTGGCTCTGAAATCTGCTCCCAAACAGGCTTAAACTGCTCCAAAATTCAACTTTTGAGTTCTCCAAAGCTGCTCCAACTAACCTTTTACTGCTCCAAAGCTGCTCCTAAACAGCATTATTTCTGCTCCCTGAGCTGCCCCACAAGGCCCAAGTCCACTTCCACCCCTGCTTAGCCCAATTGCTGTGCACGGTTTTTGTAAAAAAAGGGTGGTTTGGTGTCTTTTAGGTTGTTTTGGAGGCAGGGTATAACGTACCAACTTGTTGGTACGCGATAGCGTACTAATCATGGTGTACGCATGGTCCTACCAACCAGAAGTGCCTGGCTTGTATCTCGGAATGAAATATTCTTCCCTGTGAAACCACGACCTTCTTCGTCCTGCAATTCGGATGATGATGACATGGGGGTGATGATGATGATGGTGATGATGGGACTGTGACCGTGCGACGCAGGATCTCTTTGTCAAGAAAGGCTGGCTCATGCGGCTCGGTCCGGACGGCGAGTGGTCCAAGCACTGGTTTGTGCTCCGGAACGCGTCGCTGACCCACTTTGACGACCCCTCAGCGGAGGACTCTGGCGACCCGAGCGCGACCCTTGACCTCCGGATGGTCCGTGAGGTCAAGGAGGTCGATTTGGATCGGAGCTACGCCTTTGTCATTACGGTGAGCTCGGAGACCGCCTCGTTTGAACTCACTTGACCCGGCTGCTTCTAGCTGTATAGTTAGACGCACTCTGTTGTAACTGTGGGAGTTACGTTGAGGCTAAGCTTTTCATCGCATAACGGCCAGGGAGAAAAATTAGATAACTGGGTATGCATGCCAAGGTGTTTTTTGCAGTGAGTCTCTTGTGGTCTACTCGGTGTCTTGTATCTCAGTGTCTTGTATTTCCTGCAATGTGTAAGTTCTATGAAATGCGAGACATTTAACCCTTTTCAGTGCGAAATTTTTCACCTCCTTTGGGAACAATCTGAAACATCCGTTTTTTTTTTTTTTTTTCTCTCTGTCATTCAGTGAGGGGCTCCAAATTAAATTTCATGTACCACTTGTTTTCTTTTTTTTTCTAACACTTTTTGGTGTATTGCTTTTTGCAGTGAAATTATATTCGGCATATACTCGCGTGACACGTTAAAAGGCAGTGGGGCACTTTCAGGTCTTCTGCTCCGCCTCGGCTGTTGTTGAACCTCTTCCCCGTAGCGGGCAGGCAACAGCCCCACACTAGGATGTCGTTAGAGCAACACGGGTGCAAAACAACACCAGTGAATTCTAGTGCAGTGGAGGCTACAAGGAGCCAACCTACACCTACAGAATACGCTGTGGCTGTTTCCTAGCCCAGCAAAGCTCCTCTAATTTCGCCTTGATTCGGACCACAGGAGAATAGGAAAAATGCAAAAGGCGCAAAAATGGGCGGGCCAGAACAGATTTCAAGCAACACAAGTCAGAGTAGGACCAAGCTTTTACTGTATCACCCCAAAAAAATGTAATTGTGAGGAGCGTGTAAACGAGTTCTACTTTTGGAGGTACCTTATTTATTATTTATTTATTTACTTATTTATAAATAGTGCAATCCCTGTTTAGGGATTTTCACAGGGTGGGTTACAATGCAAACAAGATTTCATATAAGCAGCCGTGCAAGCCAGTTAAAACAAAAATCACGAA